>JAECUM010030965.1:0-16436 GCA_016617855.1 Megalonaias nervosa
ATCAAAAGTCCTGTTACGTTTTCCATGAAATATTTCCATGTCCAATCTTATACAGGACCTGGCGAAAAGGTGACAGAGATATGTATCGGTATAGTGAAGCTGGACCATGACCATTTTGAGTTTGGTACAACTTCATGTGGTGGGACTCACACCGTTATATGTGATACTAGTAAGATTGTCCTTTAATTAAGGCATAGCGTCTTCATTTGAACAAGCATAGGGGAGTATAAAGTACCAAAAGTACCTTATAAAACCTCGTCTGAATAAACGTCACAAATTCAAAAAAGCTAGCGAGGAAAATGTTACACAGCGCTCACTTGAAATCAAAATAAAAAGGAGAAATTATGAATCAAAACGGGGCATGTTCGAGGCTTCTCTTCAAAATTCAATTGCTAGCTTATGTTGAACAATGCGTATGTAGCGCTTTCTTTCAGCTTTGATAAACGGTGGTACTCAACTACTTTTTGTCTGTAATTTGATTTATATTCATGAACGTCTTATCAGAGTGTCATCAGAGTGGCATTTTTGCCAATAATGGCATATAAGCAGTAGGAACTAATAACATAACTTTGGGCTTGTTTAATACTGCCTCCAGAGACGCTGATTTTCTTGACGTTCTAAGGAAAAATAAAACACAGCCACACAAACACACACACACACACACACACACACACACACACACACACACACACAAACAGACACACACATCTTGGATCGATGATGTAATACTGCAAAAACGTATCTTCTTATTTCGTTTTTCATAGGTACAAATATAAATACTACTAAATACGAGTTGGATTCTTGCAGGAAAAACGAAAAGGAAAATAGGTTAACTCACTTTAGTCGTCTAAAACGGTTATATTTTCTTCCTTTGCAGGTGGCGTCGATACCGCATTAACATTCACAACCACAGATGAAGTGATGCCACGGCTTGGTGATTTAAAGGCTTCTAACCAGCCGCAGGCTGATGGTACGTATAATGATACTTGAATGGGTAGTTTAAATTCATACAACATAAAATTTTCCGTTTACATCAATTCCGTGAATTTGGTTCACTTTAGCATTTATAAGTTTCGGTGAAAGAAAATCACTACAATTACAAATCCATTTAGTCCATGTACCTTCTTGACTCACTTGGCACACATTTACTGTTCGGATGAAAACTATAGGCGTCAGAAATAGCACGGCTATTTCGTATTATTTCATACATATACATCATTTCTCTGTGGGAATATAAAATCGAAACTTCTTAAATACATTTACCTTAATATATCAATTCACTAAATATTCGTGTGGCTTTATTTTTCAAAAGACCGGTAAAATAGTCTAAATCATCAAATTCATTGCCATAGACGATAATAAAAAGTGTTTAAATACATGTATTGAATCTGATTAAAGTCATACCTCTGAACTAAATTCAAACCTAGCAGGCACACACCAGAGGCCATGAAATTATGAACCTAATGTTGTCCAATTAAATTTCAGTCTTTCACTCGCAACATCTCGCGATTTCCGCCACTGGAAAACCCCTCTTCGAAAGTTATTATGTTAACGCATATAGAAACTACTTGAATCACACACTACTAAAATATTGCAGCGGCATATGTACATATCCCAATATTGTTCACATTTTGTATGTGAATGTCCCTGAAATTTCTTATTGAATTACCGATATAAATAACAACTAGCTGTATCAAGAACAAATAAATGATGCTGAGCCAAGATGAACTGAAAGCAAGATAACCTCTTTTGGTAAGAATATCGACATACCAAATGACATTTTAAGTTGGTCTTAATCAACAGTGCTAAAACGTAGCTGCACAGGGGCTGTATGTTTCAGATTATGGATGAATCGATTAAACGGGCAGAGTTTTGGCGAATACACAACAATGAGAACTTGTTCATAAGTGGTATCACAGTTCAACTGGGAAGGGGCCACTAACTGAAAGGTCGTACTGCATATGGAGACTAGAAACTTGTCCGATTCAGAAAAATAGCCCTATTGACCACGTAAATAGTATCAACCACAATTATGTAATAATCAGATAAACATAACCTTAAATGATTTATATAGAAGAATTTTGTTTTTAATACTTTGCCTTTAGAGCTGGTTCCTTTCAATGGTGCAAAGATTTCACATTAAGCAATTATCAGCCCTAATCCGTGAGGGCGCGCGTGTCAAAGTCTGTTTTACCCTTGCGTGATCGAAGGATAGTTTCTGGGTCTTATTTAAGCCCATTTCAGTACTTGCTAACCGTATGTAATCTGTTCAACCGTATCTGAGAAACGCAACAGCGAAATATCAGTTTGAAGTGAGTTTCGGTTTAGCGTGGAGGAGTTGTGTTTAGCGTCACAGTGAAATTTGTTTCGGTATTCGAACTTGAGGTTAATCTGTTCAATAGGGCTATCATGACGAAAAAGAAGGAAGCATTCAAGAGTCCAAAGTAATTTCGGTCTTGAGGAGATACTGCTATACAGAGATTTCAGTCTCAAGGTGTTTCACTCTGTGTGTGTGTTTGTGTGTGTGTGTGTGTGTGTGTGTGTGTGTGTGTGTGAGAGAGAGAGAGAGAGAGAGAGATTTTACCAATTTATAACGATTTTCACAACTGACATTTACCTCAATTAAAATATATCTATTTGCAAGTTAACATTTCAGATTTACTGTGTGAAGCTATTAACAATAATTATGATTATTTTACCCCGTTTCTGGAATTCATTTCCCCGTGACACGCCTTTCATGCTTCATAAGAAAGAAAGTTAATATTGTAATGTTTGAACATCTTTCCGAATTTGGTAAATCCCCCAATCATCGGATACTATTTGCCGGAATTACTTTTAATATGCAGTGCGTAATCATATATTTTTAAAATGATTAAAAGTTTTAAGTTATAATGTTCCTAAGTAAATTTGCTTAAAAAAAGACACAAAATCCTTTGACTGGCTAATACTTTGTGATTTATGGTAAAGTGTATGTATAATCCTTGAATGAGATTGCTTTGTTACTTTGTGCAATATATGTATCGACTGTTCGTTATTCTTTTTAATACAAAACAGAAGTCAATGAGACAAAAGAAACATGCAGATATGTGATAGTAAGAAGAGAGGACACTAGAAACAATCTTACTTTCATTATCAACAAAGGTAAGAACCATGAATACAGCGATAATTAAATGTGAAGGAAATTTGTGTTGTACTATCGATCTCAACCTATTGGACTATGCCCATTCGGGAGTTATTGTTGCTAAAAGTTTTATTCCAGTATACCGAATGACGAAAGCTAAATTTGTTTGAAAGAAAATATCGCAGTTTTTAAAAATAATTCATTTTACTCTATGGAAACTGGTTAAGTCTTCGTATCATCCAGCTCTGTTGTGTGACTATTACAGCTAAACGTTAGGTACGTCTGTGAGAAATGTTTTTGATTAACACTGTATGTAATTAATGTTTACAACCTACCATATTGGTATTTCAGATACTATGCAGATATTTTTTTACATTGGGCTCCATTTTTGGGTTTATTTCCTTTCTGCTAGTGCTTGGTGCCATATTTGTCTTCGTCATCGTGAAATACCGCAAGTGAAAGTTGAATCAAATCCGTTCACACCACAGCAAACGCCAGAAAAATTAATGTTCTCATTCGTTCGATCAGACAGTACAGACACTGGTTAATATGTTGGATTCATGTCCAGGGACATGGAGTCTAACTTTCTTTCACAATAAAATCTTCAACCAGTCCGTGTTGTACACACCAGTCCATACCAAACTCAACAACACACACTCTCTCTCTCTCTCTCTCTCTCTCTCTCTCTCTCTCTCTCTCTCTCTCTCTCTCATGCTTTTGGCAGCTAATTCACATTATTATCGGCAAGATAGATTAACGGGAAAAAGCAAGCATTGACACCACTGGCATTTAAGTTGCTTGTTCAAGTGAAAGTACAAAAGTTTCAATAATACAATTACACCATAAATTCATTATTTTTTTAAGCACGACTAATGATCGACCACGGTGAGGAATGAAATGAAATAAATTTATTATGTTTTTTGAAATTTTAGGGTCATTAGGCGATTGATTGTTTTTCAAATCACCATGAATTGCATCAATTTGTCGGCATTCTATTTCTTGCCCTCATCAGCGCAATTTTTACCACCAAAAGCACCTTAAAGACGAAATATAAAGCAGTAAATCTGAATGAGTAATGTGACATTTTACCTGGTGAACAAGCATTTAATTTCGAATAATATTAATAACATAGGCCTAAATCAATTTAACATAATTTGTATTAATTGTAAAGCAATTTAACATAATGTTAAATTACTGTAAGCATCTGCTGTAATTAGCACATGATAAGACAAATGAAAATATAATTATTTAATGGACGAGCAAATTCATAATTGGGAAGTTGATATAGTAGATGCAGAGAAAATCACGATGTTTTATAATGACAATGCTGAACGAGACGAACCTATTGAGTGTAGTTTGCTCCTATGCATTTTCATTTTTGTTTCAATTCCAGGTCGTAGACATGTTCACAAAATTCAAGACAAAATTGTAGATGTAAATAGTCAGATAATATATGTGAATACGTCCAATTAGATAAAAAAACATAAATAATACCACTTGACATATACAATTTTCCTGAATGTTCCTGCTACAAACACCCCTCAGAAACAAACTCGAAAAACGTTTATCTTCAAGGGTCTCGAAATACTTTGCCCTACATTACAAATATACTTCAATTTCTCTTAGTAACATACACTGTAATGAACATTGGGTATGTGCTATTTGTATTTACGTCTCCATTGATAGCTTTGTTAGAGTTTAATGGCTATTTGTCGACTATTGGGAGTCGGTGTTAGGAAGATATTAATCAATTTTTAGAAGCAGACGTCATAATGTAGAGCATTAATGATACTTTACGACATCAAGGATTAGATTCGTAAAATGGACCCTCCGTAATTTTATTAAAGGGAATTATCTATTTTAGGTACACCTGTTTAGTAATTTGAGACAGTAATAATTCTTTGTATTAGGTGGCTGGGTCTTGTTTTTTGGATTCCATGCCGTGAAGTACTAATATTTGGTTGGGAAAGGCTTACTAATAAGTCATATAAACGGGAAACATTAGAAAAACCCATGCAAATGTGAAACTAGAGTCTTGCGATGCGTGTTAATTAAGTGACTAGAGGAAAATTGCTGTTAGTATTTGCACGTTTAAGAACATTTCATTTGACAACTATCGTTGTTTGAGGTCCTTGAAAAGAGTAGAACAAGGACTCTCAAGCCAAACTCACGCAAGTGTTTGCGTGACTTGGTAGAGAGTCCCCATGCGTGTAACAATGCTTTGGAAGCACGCCTTTCTCTTTCTCCTTAGTTTTAAAAGTAATGTTTGGATTGAATAGGCTTCTGCTAAGTTTCATTGCATTAAAAGCTTGATAATAAATCAAAAATAGTCATTGTAATTTTATCATTACTAGTCGTTTAAAATTACAATTTTCCTAAATATGAACTTTAGTTTAAGGAACGGATAAATGGCGGGTGAAAAGGCGACAGTGCGGTTTGAGCCGGTTCAACTCAGATAGAGATGTAAAAATATTTAAAATCTACTTTGGGTTCTATCGGTTGTGTCTCCTAACCTGCAATGTTGTACATAATCTGTTTTGGACTTAAAGTAAATAACAGAAAAGAGGGAAACCAACACGTTTTGCAAATTCAACAAATACTTTATTTTCCTAGAATGCAAAGTGAAATTTTAAATCAAGAACCTACAGTATTGTGTATTAAATCCCAAATTGTCCTAATCGTTGTATCACAAGTCCAAATATTTAACGTTACAATTGAATTTCAGTGGTATTCCAATAAGTTCCAAAATTGAATGTGCTGATGTGCCTGCAATCTCGACTGTGCTAATTTGCCAATGACTTGGATTCTAGCGATGTGCTAAGTCTTTTCATTATCACAATAAGATAATACAAATTATTTTCTTGTCTGAATTCACTATAATTTCAAATTAATGATCCTGTCCAAGAATTTTATTCATGAGCACTTTAAATTTCCAGGCAACAATATTTTGAATAAATAATACATCCCAATAAAAAGTTGACCACATAAATAACACTGATTCTGCTTCAAGACGTTAAGGCAAGAATGCGTAAGTTTTAGATAAACACGATTATACAGCCCTCTACTTGATCTAGGTCACAATTACTATTTTCTGAAAATGCTCTGTCACTCAAAGGAATTTTCCATCTTAGAATATTCTGGGTTCAGAATCAAGGCTGTATCTTTCAACTCAAATGATCTGAATATTTAATCCACACTCGTAGATAAATATTAGCTGTGTATTATATTGTTTGCAAATTAAATGTCTCTGGTCAGGTACACAGTGAACTCGATTTTGGGCAAAGTGAAGTACAAAATACAAATGTATATAGCATATAGCCATTACAAAAAGCAAACAAATAATGCAAATTAAATAAAAATAACAATATATTTTTAATTTGCTATGATGTCCTCCAAAACATCCTACGTATTCATCTATATTACAAGGCTTATATTTATTCGTCAAGCAGCAAAATTACAGGAGTTGGTCAGATTCGATAAATACATAAATAATTACATTAATTACGTTTCTCCATCGGTCACAACTTTGAAATACATATTTAATGTTATGGATTAATTTACCCACTATGCATTGTCATCGGCGGAAGCCCATCATAGAGTAGAGATGTTACCATTCACCTCAGATTTGTATTGTATAGAATGACATGCCATATGGACCATTGGAGCGATTATCCGTAGTATGTTCTTAACATCTTTTTAAAATATTGCAAACTTGTTCATCAATGGATTAATTTGTCTTTTCTTCGTGCAGGCAGGAGGCAATGTCAAGAAACTTTCACGAGAAAATACCATAGAGGGATTTGCAGAATCGGTCAGCTACGTGATCGTTATGTAATAGCTTCAAAGTCAAGGAAAACTTTCTCGGTAAATATTTTACGCCTTGCAGTTAACCTCTTGTGAAGATTCTCTGTCTGTCTGTCTGCCTCTGTCTGTCTGTCTGTCTGTCTGTCTGTCTCTCTCGATTAATTTGTCTTTTCTTCGTGCAGGCAGGAGGTAATGTCAAGAAACACTTTCACGAGACAATACCATGCAGGGAGACAAAGAATCGGCCGGCTACCTGACTGTTTTGTAATAGCTTCAAAGTCAAGGAAACCAATAAACAAGGTCACGGAAAGAACATAGGCCACATCAAGTGTGATGCAGATTACCTTAACAATAATTCGTCAATTGTCTCTTACCCGAGTGCCATAAATGGATCAATTTTAAGGCCTCTACCTTCTCCATAGCATATCTTACTCGTTTCCTGAAGAAACAAAATGTTTGAGTCAGCAGTCTGATAAGAATATCGAAAAATAAAGTCTGTCAATTATGAGCATTTTTTGGGAAACATCCGAAAAAATTGGAGGCATGTTATTGGCAGATATGTTTTGTCACCGTGTTAGAGTGCACATAATATATACAATGTCTCAAGTACAAAATCTATATTGAAATTCTTTGACGATGTAGTATTTCATGGTTGAGTATATTTATATCTAAATTTGTTGGCAAGTTTTCTTTGCATGTTATGAAGCTGTTTGGTGCATAATGCAAAACTTTCAAATAAAGATCACGAATCTACTGCATACCTATGACACGGGCAAATGCCTGTTTGCAAACTTGTAAATAATTAAATGTGTACACATGTAGAAATAATTTGTGGATACGAGTGTCACATAGTCAACGGACGGAAATAAAGACAATGATTTATTCTAGGTAAAGTTGAAGCTTTTACGTTGCAGCACATCTATAATGTTGCAGGTAACTGTATGACAATGTTTTTAGAAATGCCAGAGAGACATTTATTGAATTATACGCTCAGATAAGACTGGAGTCACGGGTAATTGCAATGGATTACGATACCATTGAAATATTAAAAAGACGTAATAGAAAGTTATTATCTTGTTGTGAACAATCGATTAGTCGGAGAATCGTGTCACCTTTAACTCCAGATCAAAATTGCCAATTTTAGAAATTTAGCAATTTAGCTCCTGAAAAATTTAACCCTTTTCGGTTGCATCCGACTTTTGCCAATGTCACATGTTAAATCCTTTACTTGATGCAAATACATAAAAAACATCAGAAATGTCCTCCTTGATAATGTTTGCAATCGTAAGTCATTTTATATTTTTCTTGTGCTCTTCTGTCTTAAGTGGAAAATTATATTTTGAGATGCATTGTTTATTTATTGTTGTTTGTTGGAAAGTCTCTAGACCTTGACCGATGTAAAATTTACTGCTATATTTAGTATCATATATGTCAAAAGAAGAATGTATAATAACGTGATCAGTATAAATGTCATCATCAATCGTTCAGATCTCTTTGATAAAAGTAAAAATGATGGAATACAGAGTATTTTCACGGAATGTCATATTTAATATTTTAATTTTATCGCTTGAAAAATTCCACTGATTGTATTTTGAATTAATGTAATGTTTTCCTCATTTTGGCTTCTTTATTTATCATACCCTGTGTTGTGCCCTTTCCTCTCCTCTTTATTTGGAATACCTCTGCCTCCACAGTACTTTGTAATCAATTTCAATTCAAATGAGTTTAACCACGTGTAAGTTTCAGAATCATCTTACGGTTAACTCTTGTTCGTATTTAAGTTGAACTTAAATTACTTAAAGATTCCCGTATGAAATAAACTGAGGATAGGCAACATAAAAATGAACTTTAAAAAAAAGTCGCACTACATAAAAGCAATAGAAAAGATCCCCGTATAGATAAACTTGCTTGCCAACATATAATAACATTCGCAAGAATTTAGACAAGAGACATTCAATGTTTGAAAGAAACAAAATACAAAATGCTGAAATCACTGTAAGCGAAATAAATGAAAGATTCAAACAGCTAAATAGATTATTTGATAGATGAGTATGTGTGTGTCTGTGTGATTTGGATTTTTAACGCAGCTTTAACCGTTTTCCAGTCATAACACTACGATGTCTGCAGTGTGGCAGTTTATAGTGATGTCTAGCACTGGCAAATCATGCCCAGACATGTAGGATGATGTCCCACCCAGTCATATTATTCTGACACCAGGCCGGCCAGTTCTAACACTAAACTCTTAATGCTGAGCGCCAAGACAGACAGCTGCTTGTACCATTTATGTAAGTTTTGGTATGACTCGGCCGGGTTTCGAACCCGCGACCTACCGCATTCGAGCCGGACGCTCTAACCACTGGGCCATCTGAGTGGTGTATTTGATAAATAGTTTATATACATTGTTCATTTGATCAAAAAGATAATTTGTTCCTTAACAAAAGTTTCAGCATCCAGTTATTTAAAGTATTTTGGTTTTTACAGAATTGGTCAAATCAGTGTACTTATTTCATGCCAGTTTTCAGACGAGAAATTGGCTGTATGAAAATGAACATCGTTTTCTTGACGATCATGTGCTAAAATCAAATTACAACGTCTATATAAACCAATCTAACCGGAATAGAAATAATTCTAAAATTTCGCCATAGCATGACTGAAGATCCATGAACAACAACAAGTACTGATCCATAATGGGTCAGATTAGATCAAAACTGTAGAAAAACGTTTTGGGTATTCCTGATATGGTGTTATGTTAACAGCGTGTAAAAGTAAATATAGAGTCTGTAATGTTGAACATTGAACACATTGTCAGCTGATGTGATAAATTCACTGACTGACAACAACGCATATAATGTGAAAAAAAAAATAGATTCAATGTGTGAAAACAATGCACATAATGTGAAAACAACAGATTCAATGTCTGAAAACAATGCACATAATGTGAAAACAACAGATTCACTGACTCACAACAATGCGCATAATGTGAAAACAATAGATTTACTGACTGACAACAATGCACACAATGTGAAAACAACAGATTCACTGACCCACAACAATGCATATAATGTGAAAACAACAGATTCACTGACTCACAACAATGCACATAATGTGAAAACAACAGATTCGCTGACTGACAACAATGCACATAATGTGAAAACAATAGATTCGCTTACTCACAACAATGCACAGTGTGAAAAGAATAGATTCGCTGACTCACAACAATGCACACAGTGTGAAAACAATAGATTCTCTGACTCACAACAATGCACATAATGTGAAAACAACAGATTCAATGTCTGACAACAATGCACATAATGTGAAAACAACAGATTCACTGACTGACAACAATGCAGATAATGTGAAAACAATAGATTCACTGACTGACAGTAATGCACACAATGTGAAAACAACAGACTCACTGACTGACAACAATGCACACAAAGTGAAATCAACAGATTCACTGACTCACAACAATGCACATAATGTGAAAACAACAGATTCGCTGACTCACAACAATGCACATAATGTGAAAACAATAGATTCACTGCCTCACAACAATGCACATAGTGTGGAAACAATAGATTCACTGACTCAGAACAATGCACATAATTTGAAAACAACAGATTCACTGACTGACAACAATGCACATAATGTGAAAACAACAGATTCACTGTCTGACAACAATGCACATAATATGAAAACAACAGCATTAATGTCTGACAACAATGCACATAATGTGAAAACAACAGATTCACTGACTCACAACAATGCACATAATGTGAAAACAATAGATTCACTAAATGACAACAATGCCCATAATGTGAAAAAAACATTCACTGACTGACAACAATGCACGTAATGTGAAAACAATAGATTCACTGACTCACAACAATGCACATAATGTGAAAACAATAGATTTACTGATAAAGGTATTGTAAATCAAATATGGGGTAGTAGACGGAAATGTAACTGAAAAGGAGTCGGGAAAAAAAAATCCCAGGAAAAACAAAGCAAAACTATATACGACATTGGTACCAAAGCTAGAGCTGCTAATATTTTAACACTGCTGTCATATTTTGTAATTTATTATCGTAACATCATTTATAGGCGGATTTCTTCAATTAGCAACTAGATTACGCAATGAACTAAAATATGAGTCCGTGATGTCAAATGATATCAGATGAGTGCAGTTGCTGCAACATAAACTTAGTCATCAAAGGCACTATGATTTCGACAACAGTGTTAAATGTTTATATTGTGATGAAACTATGCTTACGACTGCCATTGAATAGTAAAGATACAACCTCCATTACGTTTGATTAATATCATCAAACGTTTGATTAATATCATAAAATTTAGTTGTTGATCGAAGATTTCTAAATGTTGGAAAATAGGAGGGTTTCTATTACTGGAAGGTATGCATTTAGTTTTCAATCAATTTTCCTCATCGAGCCATTTATTTTTCACCTATCTTCAATTTTATCAACATCATAATTTGGCAAAATTTTTATCTCGGGAAGATCACGTGTAGAAAATTATATACGATAGACGGTCATCAGAAAATGGTCTTTTATCATCAAACAAGCACACATACAATTCCATTTATATACACTAAGAAAAGAATGGCAAGAGTTGTAAATTTGTGAAAAGATGTTTCCAATGATAATTTATGTGTTTCTATTACAAATATATCCATTAAACCAAGACAACTGGTTACATGTGATACCAAATTTTCAAGTTTCGCTGTGAGACTATTATGTCAAGCCCGACCAAATGCCTGGAATCCATGCCATGAATAATGGAAGGGATATTGACAATCATCAAAAGCTGGACATATAGCAATAGAAATATCCATGGATTGATTAATTGTTGCTTAGGCCGAAAAAAAGCTTGGATTTTACCTGTATTGCAATGAAAGTAATAGTACAAGTGTTTGAAAATAATTCTCTGAAAACATTTACCAATATAAATTACATGTAATTAGGAATGTTACATGGTCGGTTCTTTTTTGAAATTAAAATAGCATTTGCAAGTTTCATGTGATCCTCAAACAGGCGATTCGCAAAATACTATTTCTCCAGATTGTTTCTAGAAAGTGACTAATGTTATTTGGACGAGCGTTTGCTAGCTAGCTAGACATTGTTCGTATAACCTCTTGTTTTTGAATGATTACGTTGCCCGTTGCTAATAGATGCAATCACATGTGGTTTGTGGTCCTTATTTTAAGTCATTGCTCTATTATCATACTATATCGTCTTAAGAGAACAAACTGTGAAGGAAGCCTATATTTTCCTATCAATGGGTTCACAAAAAATCCAAAACGTACGTGTTATATTCCCAATTAACGGCAAGAGCATTCTGAATAAAGATGACAAAGCAATAACTTTAATTCCTATAACAAAGCAATTCGTTTTTATTTATGTATTATTGATCAGCAAGACAGCCCCGATTTCGCGACAATGCATCATTCCTCTTTTCGTTTACGGGTTATTGATGACGCTAGAATTATAAATTGATTTGGCTTCGTTTGGTATTTTACCGCACATCAACGTAAGTAGGTTATAGAGTGCCGAGGCAATTGATGTAAACTACCTTGTCCAAGGACAACACCACGCTAGCTGACCCAGGTTTTGTCCAATGTTAGGATTCGAACCTTCACCCTATCGGTCGTGAGTCAGGTGCCTTAACCACTGAGCCGTTGATGCTTGTCATAACATCATGATAGAATTATACCTCGCCACAATTCATCGAAGTAAAACTATGAAGTTTTAAGTATTATAGCTAGTTTACACCACTTGTGTCCAAAAATTGACTGAAAAAGGCTTCGCAATGTACTCTGTTGAGATGCCAAAGGTGAACGTTGCGTCGGTCGACAAATAATTCTTGTTATGATAGACACACAGACAGATAGATAGATAGATAGATAGATAGATAGATAGATAGATAGATAGATAGATAGACAGACAGACAGACAGATAGATAGATAGATAGATAGATAATGTCAACCAGGCATAGAGGTATAGAACCAACTGATAGAAATTAAGAATTAAGACAGATGGACAATAAATAGAAATAACTAAGCATATATATATATATATATATATATATATATATATATATAAGTAGATAAATAGACATGTACATGTAAATACAATAGCAGGATCTATCTATCTATCCAACTCTCTCTCTACGTATATATATATATATATATATATATATATATATATATATATATATATATATATAAGTATATATATATATATATATATATTTATGTAACGTAATCTTGCCTGTTTTCTTTTGTTTTGTTATATTTCTGCGCAAGCAAGTGACAGAATTTTCAAAGATAACTGACGAGTGAATTTCCACTTTTAATGAATATAGCAACTTAGTATTGGTGGAAACTTTTAGGGATGTCAGTATTTAAGTAAGCAGAAGTTTTATGCAGTCTATGAATAGCAAAAAACAAAAAAACACACTGGCAATACGATCACAAGCATTGACAATTATTTACATTGGCAGGTCAAGTAACGTAAAGAAAGATAGAAATAAATTGAAAAGAAAAGAGCCAAAAATAAAAATATATCTGCTCGTACGAGAACGTAAGTCTTCGGCATTAAATATCAAATTGTCTCCTGGATTGTCTACTCCGATCCCGACTGCATTAAGTAATTAACTCAAAATCACGTTGCATATATCATATTTGCTTAAACAATGCGTTAACAATTATTCAAATTTCAAAGCTTTATTTTGTCACAGGAAAAAGTATGGAAAGAGTATGGAGTGAGTCTCTATTAAATTCCAGATTTTCAAATATATATTTTCAAGATCCCATCATTCGCAATATAAACTGCTATCAAAATGCTATTTTTCATGGCTGAGCCACGACTAATTATATCGGATATTTATAACAATTGAGAAGCAATATACTAAAGAAGACGTCAGCGACTATCACATGATCCTCAAGTAGTAAATGTAGAAAGAATTCTGGATATAGGGATGTCATTACTTTCATTTCTTGCATTGTTGTTTTCTGTGTTCTCTTGACACATTTTTCCTTCAAATTCAACGGGGTAGCATGCATTCCGAAATAATAGCTGGTAAGCGAGGAAATCCTTGTCTTCTGTCTGTATGTCATTTTGTCTGTCTGTATATATTTCTGTCTGACCGTTTGTGTATGTAAGTATGTACATATGAATGTACATATGTATGTATGTATATATGTATGTATGTATGTATGTATGTATGTATGTATGTATGTATGTATGTATGTGTCAATGTTTGTATTTATTTATGCATGTATGGATGAATGTAATAAGTATAGACAGAAGGATATATATATGCATGTATTTATAAAATAAAAATAAAATATTTGGTATATTCACCAAGTGTCACTCTTGAAAAGAAAGTACATAAAAGTAGTACCTCCTATCAATTTGTGTGTGTGTGTATGTGACTCTCTCTCTCTCTCTCTCTCTCTCTCTCTCTCTCTCTGTGATTTGGATTTTGAACGTAGTTTTAAGAATTTTTCAGTCATATTGCTATGATGTCTGCAGTGTGGCAGGTTATAGTGATGTTTAACACTGGAGTATCATGCCGCAGACACGTAGCACGATGTCCCTCCTAGTCACATTATCCTGACACCAGGCCGACCAGTCCTAACACTAACCTCTTACTGCTGAGCGCCAAGCGAGGCAGCTGTTAGTACCATCTTTGTATGACTCGACCGGGGTTCGAACCCGCGACCTCCGCATCCGCGTCGGACGCTCTAACCACTAGACCACTAAAGAAGTCTTGTTACCTAGAGACGTGTTCATCTAATACCAGTGTGAATGGTTTGGTTAGAGTTGTTATTCTATTTTCTGGTTTTGTTTTCGGAAATGAATAGCAATAATCACAGCAGACATATATTTATTCAGATATTACAGCTATTTGTGTTTTACAATGCCTCTGTCTTAATTGTGTAAGTGCAAGATGTGCAGTGCTAAAAATAAATCATTGCATATATTAACATACTTTTAGCTATTGAAGTTTACAGGCTGTTGATATCAGCAATTATTCATCTGGAAAATGGCGGAGTTGATGTTACTAAGAGACTTTAGTGTTTTTTAGCAAAATAAAATTCCAGCGCTGGTAGGAGGTTTATAAATCTTCCTTTTACACTGATTTGGGCGTCAAAAATATTCCTGCTCTCTCACATTAGGTTTTATATTTATCATGTTAAATAATTAAATTATCTAATGAGAGCTGAGCAAGTGTCATATGAAAGTAAAAGTTTACAAATACATATTTTCAAGATTTCATTATCCATAATGTCATTGTGTATCAAAATACAATTGTTCATGACTGATCCACAATGAATTATACGGATGTGTATCGCACTTTTAGTCATTGTAGCAATTGAGAACAACTGTAGAATCTACTTAACCCAGCATGAGATGATTTTATCATCGGCAAATACAGAAAGATGTCAGGTCAAAAGGATATCTTTTCTTTCCTTACGTGTATTGTTATTTTCTGTTTTTTTTTCTCATGATTATTACTGAAAGTCGAGGTTGGAAAGCAATGTCAAATTTTTTTTGACGCCAAAATGCTGCCTGCATTGTTGACTGTTTTGCTTCAATTCCAACGAGCAAGGATGCACACCAAAATAACAAGTTTTAAGCGAGGTTGTCTTACTCACTCTCAGTCTGTCTTCCTATCCATTCATCCTTTGTTTGTATGTGTGATTTTCTCTCTGTCTGTGCATATATGTATGCATTTACCTATGTGTTTATGACTGCTTGACTGTATGCATGTCTGTACGACTGTATATTTGCCTATTTCTATGTTCGGTTGCATATGGATTTACGTATGTATCGATACATAGATACATATGTATGTATTTATATAATACATGTTAAATCATGGGTTTATTAAAGCAATATCACTTTGAGATGTATGTGCCGCTGTTGTTTCATATATAGTTCATTTGTTGGATAGATGCATGGTTATATAATACTAATGTGATCTGGGAGATATGAGAGTTACTTTTGATTATTTCTTTTTTGGTTGGGACGAATAGTGATAATCACAGTAGAAACGCATTTACTGAAATATTATATTTTAATGTCTGTTATTATAATGGCTTGAAATAGCAGCGTTGCAAACACAACCTTAAATGTTTCAATCAGGTGCATAAACTGTAATACTAAAAATAATATCAACTCATTGCATGTGTTATTACACTATTAGTTAGACAAGTTGACAGGCAGTTGATAGGGTGGCTATCACCAACATGTTTTTGTTTTTTATTCGTCGAGATGCAGGAAACGGCAAGTATTTGTAACCACTCTGATCACACGCCAAAGAATTTGTTAGATAAATTTCTCACATTGCAGAACGATTTCTCGTCGTCAAATCTGTGTAGACCAATGTTTTAATAAACACAATCCTGACAAATTGCTAAAGACAAGAATACCCAATTGTACCTTCCAAGTGCCCCTCAAACCCATTTCAAAGGGAATATTTACCC
>JAECUM010030966.1:0-34268 GCA_016617855.1 Megalonaias nervosa
AAACGATCCCAGTGATTAAGTATACATGCTACAAAGAATTACAATTATGATGCCGTAATATTCTGCAAAAATGGAGCAAACAACTTACTGACCTTTTCGAAGCTTTGTCTTTCCTCAGAATCTGCTTCTAAATTTTTACCCCCAAATTATGAGTGACTTTCTTGGAGTAACCCTTTTTTCTCAGCCATCTTCCCAGGAGAAACTAAATTTTTGCTTACGAGTTATGAAAGTTATAATTCGAATCTAAATTGTAATCACACCCTCTATCTCAATTCCGATTGGATGTCGCTGTGACCCGATCCAATCAAACTTAGCGGACAATGTCCCTCTCGCTGTCTGTCAACGTGGGGATGGATGAGAACACGTCCCGTTCACCCCGCGGGCTTCTTTTTGATTCTAACCTAACCTCTTACCACGTAGGTGTGATACGGCAAGCCTTTGTCCAGTTGGCAGGATCTATCGCCTGTGCCGATTCAAGATTCCGGGTCCTAGCTGGCGGATCACTTTAACCTTGCGTAAGAGATTAACACTAGCCCGCAGCAATGTTTAGACATCAAACACATGGCCGCGGTAATTATACATGACTTAATAGCTGGGGCGTAGCAAACGTGACACTATATATATATATATATATATATATATATATATATATATATATATATATATATATATATCTTTTTGTTAGGTACTGAATGAGATTTTTGAGAACCAGCACCCAGAAGATAATGCACTAGAGAGAACAGAAGACAGTAGATGGTGTGACATATTTGTGGTGCATTTTGACGTCACAGTGAACTTTCCATTCATTCCCCGTTAACATGGTTTGTATAGCTTCGTAGTTCATATCGATTCCTAAGGCCTTACAAATGATATCAACATATGAGTCAACAATTAAATTATGTATTTTTTTTATTGCGGAAAATCTACAATATATTGGTAATATGTCAAACTTGGTCATCAACCCTTAGTTGTAAAAGCAAGGAAAAAAGTTTTGCGCATTTGTCAACTATTATTCAGACATGCAAAAGACTTCATGTGTGACTTCCATAACTACTGCAAAGGTATGAAACACATTTTTCATACTCTTATTACAGGGACTAGATACACCATCATGCAGTATTGCTGTGCAATGTCAGACTGATAGGATACTTAAGAAAAAACAAAAAAGCAAACGACACATATAACACTGTATTAACTAAGCTCAGTATGATTATGTAAGCGTTTGACTTAATTGACCAAGCACTTGAGAACTTGTTATTATTTAAAAATGATACACTTTAACTGATACACATATTCATGAGAAATCCTCATCTGTGTGAAAACCACGATGATTAGTATACACATGTCTAAAATTTCACCTGCTATACAGGTTGTGAAGTAAATGTCCAGCAAGTAACGAGAAGGAGGAAAGGCAGTGCAAACTTTCATGTACTTATCAGCATTCATAACACTCATGCAAGAAAATGTTGGTAAATACATTTAAGCTATGTACTGGAAACGTCACATTTCAAGAAATAGAAGTAATGTTAATTTTGCTCAACACATTTTATTTCTCTTTTCTTCAGAACAGTGAAGAGATGAGTAGTTACCACATGGAGAAAGAAGGACTTTCTAGAGCCATAAGAAACTACAGAACCACAGTGTGGAGATGGACACTATTATTACAGACACGCATGTTCAGATGCAGAAATTGATCAGAGAGAATATGAGAGCCACACTCTATTATGATGTGTGACATGTAGCCAAGGGTATGTAGATATTGCAATTTTTACTACCCTGAATGATACCATTTGATAAAACTCTTATACAAGCACATATAGTAATATAACAGTTCCATGTTTAAAGTTATATTAAAGTTGGACAGTGAACATATCACTAGGAATACAGCCCCCCCCCCCTTAATATTTCTGGCCCCTCCTTCCCGCCCTTGTACAAACACACACAGATGCGAGAAACTAACTAAAGCAAAGCAACTCGAACTTGAAAGATTTTAATCAAAACAAAGCTAACACAGTCTTTTTTGTAGCACATATTCAAAATCACATATTGGAACAATAGGATCTATTATCAAAATGAAAGGTTTGGGTAAAAATTCCACACTCTAATAAAGTTATGGTACTGATACATTTCTCAGTAAAGGAGGGATTTTATGAAAAAGGAATTTTAAGCATAATTTTCACATGTGTATAAAGCAATCACTTGTCCCAGAATTGACCCTGATAGTGGCACCATAACTACTGTAGGAATATTTTGCCTACAAGTGTTCATGTATTTCCTGGCAATCTCCATAATGCTGTCTTAAGTGTTTAACTTTTAACACCGCTAGTTACTGACGAACCACGCCCACATGAAAATCTGTTCTGAAGATATCCAAGTTTCGTCCAAATTCGTGCCCTTCTCTTTTCATTATGAAATTGAAATGACATTAACGAAAGAATAATAATAATAATTGCCATAATGATAATAGTAATTACCAGAATCAATAGCCCAAGCGCTGCTCAGCCTCATTATGCCCTATGTTCTCTTTAGGGTCCTCGTCCACGTTCTCGTCTCGTTCGGTCTTAAATTGGTACTATCTAACCTCAGCGAGCAGAATCTTTTTAAGATTCATTACGTTCGCCATCTTCTTGGAGTTCACTTTCCTCACACGACGAAAATGAGCATGACAAATTTGCCGTAAATTCGCTAGAATCATCACAAGATTCAGCCATCATTACCACATACGCTAAACTTGAGGGACTTCCCGACAGTACGTCACTTCCGGAAATCCTATTATCACCGGAAGTATACAAATATTTCCGGAGGTTTTCCGTAAGACATCGATAAATGAACATATTATCTTCATTTTCTTCTCTTTGAGTTAAAATATACATATTTAATACACATTTCTGAGTTATTTAGCGAAAATTGAACATTCTGATATACAATGTGTATTACACTATAGTAGACCTTTAACCAATATCTGGATAAAGTCATTTCATATTCGCCTGATCATGGGCAATCAAATGCTGGCGGTCGCGTTAACGCAGTCATCGAATGTCATTAAAAGTAATCGAATACATGTTATGTGGCATCAGACTGAGGCAAACTGTTGAGGGAATCGTCAGACACACGTGCTGTCGTCGGGTTCTCGTCCTTTGTTATTGTTAACTGTTTGTGTCATCATCTTATATTGAGCCCAGACTTGACTGTTATGACCTACACATTTCCCTGAAGACATCGAATTTATTTTAACTGCATGCTCTTTGATGGACAGCATAAATTTTACGTCAAACTGGGGTTATTTATCAAATATCTAATATCTATTGCCAGTTATATGCAGATAATATACAGGGTTCCTTTAATACAAAAGGTGTATAATGACTACAACCGAAATCCTAGTCCGATAAATCAACCCCAACCCCACAGCAAAAAAAAAAAAACAAAAACAAAAAAACAAATCTGTGTTGATACTGATGAACGATATGTTGGTCTGATGTCACCTGTTCATTAAAATGTGCAATTATGCTGTATGCAAATCATTCCGGAACAATCCTGCGTACACTTTAGATACATACGGGTAATTGGTAACATCCATTATCTTGCGCGAAATTCAAAATGGCCACAGGACAGATGGTTGTGCTATTCCACGTGGATTTACAAGTAACCAAAGATAGGATTTGCTCCGGAAATATAATGTACATGTCACCAAAAGAACTCTTCAGCCGACGGTAGCTCCACGGCCATGAGAAATACCTGTAAGTATATAAACTATAGACCGATGTGTGCAGCCAAAAGTGGCTGCAAATAATTGCAGCTTTTAATGAAAAGGCGATATCATCCCCTAACCCGAAAATCAACATCATCACCGGTGAAGGGCTGATTTATCGGCCTAGCGAAACCCGTGCAGAAATTCTTTATTGGCATTAATTGTCAATATGTAATGCGAGATTATGAATTTAGAAAAAAAAAATCAGACTGTTGTGCCGTAACTGGGTGTCACCATTTACGTTTAATTTGAGTCATCACAAGGTGTAAACTATTTTCTGCTGCTTGATGTTCGTGCTGTCATCATGAGTCCGCCGTCAGTAATTGCCTGACGTTTATGCCGTCATCAGGAGTCCGCCGTCAATAATTGTGTAACGTCTGGTTGTAATTGTGTCTGTCTGTATCAGTCCAATAATGCCCAGTGTTAACTCATAGGTTACATGCTCACGTGTAACATTTATTTTTTTAAAGACTTGAAATCTCCAATTTGCATCCCTATTCTGCGCAGATGGATGTCTTTCATGGGTTTATTGGGAAACGTGGAACATACATATTGAAAGTTTAAATTGAAGACTAAATGAAGAAAGTGTAGATTATTATGTTATGTATATTAAACAACAACAACAACAAATATTCTGCTGCTTTATCCTTAACCTCTAACAACTCTTTTTCTGGTGTCATCATTGTTGTTGTCGTTATTTTCGGCATACTTGTCGAAGAAAACATTTACCTTGTAATCCATGCGTCCCGTTGTGCATGGATAATTTAACGTATTTCCTACATTGTGCAACAACTGATCTCATCAGCATCATCGTCCTCATTATCATCCAGAAGATTTCCAATAGATAGTTCACGAATGACGTCATCAGCAGCCATATTTGTGGTATGCTAGAAGATTTACTGTTCAGTTTATTTGGTATTTGGAAGTTGAACTAAATTCATTGAATCTCAAGAAACTTTTTAAAAAAGTACATTCATAAACAGAACGCATATCCGGCTTTCTGTTAGTATCTATATTTGTAATTTATAAGTTGATTTTGCTTCAGTGGGCTTCATTCAAAATGGTCAATTTTGGTGGTCTCAAACAGAAGAAGCTGCCAGGTTGCCCCTTGTCCAGGTAAAATGGACAGCAATTCGTCTGTTAGTGACCTTATCGGGAAGAATCTATATCAATACAAAAGATTATATATAATTTTAGTTTTAAATCTATATCGTCTTTATCCGAAAATATATATCCAATCTATACTTAATTTCTTAAAAGACAGACGAAAAAAGCTTGTATTTTCATTAATTATCAAATTCATTTTTTTTTCTGTTAAAAGCACGTTATATTAAGAAAGGGGCTCGTCAAATATCGTAAATTTGGAAAAATTATTCAGTTATTTTCTCGCACAGCTCAAAAAACTTTAAAAGTAAAGATATAATTGTCACATAACATCTACAATGGCCAGTCTATGGGATTGTTCACACAACCGTTACTTTATATAGTATGTACTTAACCGTGTCAACTGAAAGATAAATCAAAAAGAGGACCCGTAGGTTGCTATACTTAAGGTGTAATGGCTGTGCCCTCTCATTCCCACCCTAACCTCAGTTCGGTAAACGTAGGCATATCCATAAAATGGTTTGGGAGATACTGTGCTGTTGTCCTCGTAGCAGGACGCTGTATTCAGATTACGTGACGTTTTTCTGTGTTTCATAGTACAGCAGGAAGATAATGGACCTCGCGAACATGAATCATTCAAACTTCCGTGCTTTCTAATCCTTTTCCTGGGTCTATGTCCGTAATATTTTACGTAATGTGAGGTCAGATTGTCTTGCCTCTAATAGCTCACAAGAAAAGCACTTTATATGTCGTTATTATTTTTAACCTCTTAGTACGGTTTATTTACACCGATCAGCTGTTTTTACTCAACCTTGGCTGCGTAAATACCCAGGTTTAGTTATCGACCGCACGCTTAGTGAGACGGCCTGGAATGTGCCATTCGTTGTATAGGGGAATAAGCACTATGACAACTGTGGCCAGGAGCAGAAATTACCGTTAACGGTTTTAAACGAACCATGAATAAAAACGATGAATAAGTTTTACTAGCAAAAATTCATCAAAGAAAAAAAAATTACTAGTCAACGTAAAGAACAAATAAAAAAAAAAAATAAAATAAAATAACGATATACTGATGGAATATTCCAGAGGTATATACTGGTACTAATCTGAAAAGAATGGCCTGTTGATGTCGATCTTACTGTTCTTGAAAGCAGAACTTAACACTGAAAAACGTTTTCGGAACGGAGATAGTAGTAGACACATTTTTATGGGCGGATCCCTGGCGAAATAACACAAAGGGTAAGAGCATATGCTAATTATGTATTTTTGTGTAAAATGAATGTCCTCCATTACAGCTGCAACTTATCGTATTGATTTCATCATTTCATGGTGTTGGTGAATGTTCGTCATTATTACTCTCATGACAGTGGCAGAGCCAGTTTATAAGGACAACCCCCTCTCATATCTCCAGTGTTATTTATTGAAGCTGTCAAAATAAGACAAATTGCGGAATGTTTAAAATGGGAAAACAAGACCTTGCGTATCAAGGATAGAAAGAACGAAAATATTTTGCCCACTCTGATCCTCCCCTACACCTTTTCTGTTACCTGTTAAGTTTTGGGAGGAGGAGGCTAATTTTCTTCTTTCTTTCCTTCTTAGAGTTGAACTATTGGGTTTCTCAATAAGGAACCGTTTCCCCGCCCCTCCCCCGTCATGGGGTACAATGCTGACGACGGCGGGTGGTTATGCTGAGGATGTAAATGCATTTGTGTAGTTTTCCGTCTCTTTCTTGACCCAAAGGGTGACTCTGTGCTCTGGACCCTCACTGAAATACAAGCCGGTTGATGTAATAAATGAAACAGCACTTAAAACTGTTACATGCAGCTCTGAACCAGTCCCGACCAGCTACTTCTGACTGCTTGTAGTTCAGCTAACAAAGAGCTGGCTATTTACGCCAAACATAGGACTGGTATCGGAGTGGAGTGATCGATAGCAATTTGCTGATGTCTACATCAAAAGCCTGCTAGTGACACATTACCACGACGGAGATGTAGGTATGTGAAACGCGACACTGATAATATGCTTGTGGGTGATTTGTTTTTTTTTTTTAATTATTAAATCTGGGGTTTGCATACGATGTACAAGTCATTGATTTAACGACTTGGGTATGTTTAATTCATAGCTTCGGTTATTTTTACTTGCACTTTTGTCTAATACCCTACGGGGCAATAGTACAAGTTACACGGGCCATGTAAGCGAATTTACCGACATGGATTTAAAAAATAAATGTTATTTAAAAAATTTAATCGTAATATAATAATAACAAAGTTTATTCAATCGTAATTTTTGAGTGATCTACGCATTAATTGTCATAACAAAATTTCAAGACGAGAATCATCGATCGCTATGGACTTTTATGAGAATATCAGTTCGGCTTTACACTCCGTCAAGAAAGTCGAAATTGGATTGAACTATTACTAGTCCCGGGGGTATCAGCGTACGATGTCGTGAAGAAGAAGTCGCGCGCATATTCTTTCATCTCCTGTATGGATGTTCAACAACGAATGGGATACAGGAATATCATACAGTAAGTTTTATTCTTAGCTTGTACATGTGACAATTCTTCAGAATGATAAGTTGGCGTGATGTAAACTTTTACTGAAATCAGAATTGACAGCCGTGTTTCTAGTCTTTTACGTTTATGAAACCACATATTTGTATGAGAAAAATAGATGTTATGTACGAATTGAAATTAAAGATATGACATACCATACAGAAGATATATACGAAGTTACATAATTGCTTCCTTTTCATTGGACTTGTGTGCCGATTTTTTTCTTCCAGTCGGTGTTGCTTTGTTTATAAACGACGATATTGTCGCCTTTCTGTTTATGTTTGTAGCACAACTTTTTTCGAACGCATGCACGTTCCCTCTTGCATCATAGCGGGCGACAAAACCGGTTTCAACGAGATCACCCCGCTTGCTTGATTATGTCTAAAAATGTTGAAGTACGTTGTCATTGAATTTGCCGTTAAGCATTTATCGAGGAATTTATACGATATTGTTTAAAATGGAATTTTGATGGACAAGGAGTGAAAAAAAGTGAACAAACGCCATTTAAAGGTATGTGTTGTCAAATTCTCGAAAATGACACATGTAGCTGCAAAAAGTGACTTAGCTACATGCGTTAAATAACTTATAGTTCACGGTGCTGGTTTCCATACTGACATTACATTTTTTTTTGTTAGCAATATGTTCGTACATATTTCCTTTACCTGAATTTTGTTATTGCTTATTCCTATAGTGAAAGTCATACAAGTTATTTAGGCGTTCAGCACCGACTATTTCATTAATGGTTGTAAGTTTTTAGAATTTGATTACACATACCTTTAAATGGCAATTATTTACTTTATTTGGATCCTCTTACATTCATATTTCTTTCGAAGGTCACTATTTACACGCCCTGAGAAGTACATAGGCAAAAAGGCAAAAATCAATGTTAAAATACGTGGACATTTTTGGACGAAGTCACCCTAATGGTGTGAGCCAGTACAATGAAGATTGAATGTCACGCGCTGTGATGTCAAAATGAAAATTACACAAATTGATAAACAAATTCGTACTACCCTATATGGCGACGATTAGACTTGACGTTCTCTTTTCTTGACCCAGTTTAGTATCTGAACACCATTGTAAAATTCAGTAACAATCGATAATTTTCAGGTGGAAGTTTCTTCATGACAGTTAAGGTGCGGAGCATTTGTGAGGAAATGGTTGTGTTATGATTGGGGTGGGGTGCTCCCAATATTATAATTAAACAATTGTAGAAGTCCCACCCAGGCTCGATATTGGTTGGAAGTTAAATTAGTGAAAGATAGATGTACAGCTCCGAGCCCCCAGCCAGCAATGCCGACGGTTAAATGGTTAAATATACAAAAAAGGGTAAAATTCAATGAATAACAATTTAATAACAATTCAATAGTCAAATGATTCAAATTGCCCAAGTACACTTCTTCCGCTTGACCCTTTAATAGCCTATTGTATCACGTGATTAGTAGTGTGAGATTGATTTCCACCTGTGTATTCTTCTCTCCTATTTCTCCCAGTTCCTTCTCTTCCTCCCAGACTTTCTCCAAATTCCTTCTCCTCCTCCTCCTCGACTTCTCTATACTCCTTCTCCTCGACTTCTCGATACTGCTTCTCCTCCTCCTCTACTTTCTCCTCCAGACTCCTTTTCCTCCACCTCCACCTTCTCTCCACCGACTAGACTTTTGTCGACTCCGACTGTTCGGCTAGTCTCACTTCCGTCTCCCCTCTTGGAGGCTCGGGACTCAACTGAACCGGAATTTCTGTCCCCTAAAAAGCTTCCTGTGAAATACCAGGACAGTACAATATTTTTCCTAAGCCCTCTCATTTCACACTACACCCAGCCTATCATCAGATAACAGCTATTAAATTTCTTCGGTCACGCATTCATTCAATTCGAAATGCTCATACGTTCTTGTATGGTAAAACCATAGATGTTAAAAACGTTAAAATAAAAAACGTAAAAAAATGCGTTTTTCCCTCAAAAAAAAAAAAAAAAAAAACGTTTAAAAAACGTTCAAGTACTTTTTATGCAACACAAAAATCAGTTTCACTCAACGTCGTTATCACAATCTGACTGATCTGACCACTCTATGGTTTCCTCCATATAATTGATATTGTCCATCTTTGCCTTTAGGCGGATTTGCATGCACAAACACTACATGTCGCACTCTCTTGCACTGCATACAGTTTCGCTTTTTCGTATGAATAAACTCAAATGTTGACCAGTTTCTCTCGCAGGCTGAGGCGGACGTCACCTGTGCTAAGACCCTAACTGTAACTTGTTGCAGCTCCGGAACGTGAGCTCCAAATGACATCCACCACCTGTATGCTGGCATTTCTTTAGCAGCTGCAACCGCCATCGGTTGAGCAAATAATCATTGTCCTGCACGATACACGGCGTGCTGTTGCACGGCTTTCACCTGCGACTGAACGTCGTCACGGTATATTCTTTCTATCATCGCGTGAAAGCCTGCGACGACTTCTTCGTTTTGATGTTGGGAAAAATGAGAATACTCGGGATCGAGCACAAAGCCGGCTGCGTGTAGATCTGTATGTAACATTTTCTATCTGTCCATAACGAACTGGCGAATTTGTTTTTTTCGTGCTGGTGGTAAATCAGCAGCTTCCACAGACTGATCGATTTGGAACATTTTCCAATTTACTTTTCAAGTACAAGGTATTTTTCCGTCAGCCAGTCGCAGTAGCTCAACAATCGGCTCACATACTTTAGTTATTGTTTCCACCGAGCTCCAAAACGTTCCATTCAAAATCGTGCTTGTGACTGCCTCGCCTTTCTTTTTATAAACTGCATCATTTAGCCACTTTTTGTACTCAGGACTTGTCGCAGTTTCCTGCAGAGCATCCTTAACTGTACTCAAACGTTGCAGCATAACAAAGTGAGTAGCAAATCTTGTTTCGCCGGTATTTAGAAACTCTAGCTCAGAATGATTGCGAAAACATGCTTGGGAATACTGGTGAGTCGTGATGAATTTGATAATATCTTTAGAGTCAGTAATTACACTATCTATACATGGCAGCTTCCCTATGTCTTCAAGTAAAAGATCCAGACAGCGAGTCGTGCATGGCGAGAAAACAATATTAGGATATTGCTGCTGTAACATCTTACGAGCTGCAACACAATTTGATGCACTGTCCGTAATAACTTGTACAACACTTTCCATGCCATACGATTCAATGCACTTTGATATCTCGCCAGCAATAAACGATCCGTCTTTGATTTCACCGGAAGTATCCAAAGCATTGAGAAAAATACAGCCGTCACCAGTAGCTGCAAGAAAGTTAACAATGGGCTTGTTCTTCACATTTGTCCAACCATCAGACATAAGCGTAACTCCGTGCTTGACGGCTTCTCCCTTAAAAGAGGCCATAAATTGTTCCACTTGATGTACTTCCCCAGTTAGCATTTCAGTTGAAATTTTTATTCTGTTTGGTGCTTTATAGTGAGGACCACATTTTGCCACGGCAGTTATTGCATCCTTAAAATAAGTACTGTCGGCAATAGCGAAAGGTATGCCGCTGGCATAAAACAAACGAGCGACAGCTTTGTCTGCATCCTTTTTCGTAGCACTCGCGAACATAGAGGGTAACGACTTCTGCTTCTCACTTGCCTCACTACTAGCGTCATTTGTGGCTTTATCCAGTGCGTCGAGTTTTCGTTTTTTCGCTTCCACTTCTAGTCTCACTGACTGCTGCTTCTGTAAGGCCTGCTGCACTTGACATGGAACTTTTGAACATTTCCTGATGCCAAACTTTGGATCTCCAAGTAGGTGACCTCTTATACGTACAACACCACCGTGAAATTCTTTATTACAGTAAATGCAACTAACTTTGCTCAAAGTGACGTTATCTTTTTCATCTAGTACTAAAACATGTTTCCATTCTTCACTTTTTTCTTTCGGCATTTTAACGGCTATACACAAGAAATATTTATTTTAAATTCGTAATTTACTATAGACAATCATAATCGCTACTTGCCCGCTAGTTGTGTATGTAAGGTTTCAGCACGAGCCAGTATCGTTATGTAGTCCAGGCAGCTCGGCCTACAGCCCAAGCTGTCGCAGCAGGAAAATCAATTTTCAAAGAAACACTACGATTATTATGCGGAATATTGACCGAAAAGTTTATCAAAGATGTTTCCGTAGGCAACTAGGCCTATAAACAGACGGTAAATTACTGGTTGGACATCACTGCGATAGACTGTCACCGCATGTGGTCGTTTTTTACCCACGCGCAGATTGACCCCCGCCGTCACTTGGGACTACGGCAAACATATTTTGCGCTTCAAACTTGGCGCTGAAGTTGGCCATGCCTCTACTACGAGTTCACGTTACTGCTATGCACAATCTGCGCCAGTATAATGATATTTGTTGCCAAACTTCAAAGAGACACTTACGAGTTGCGACACTGACACCGCTATAACTTGCATAACTTGCGACGAGCATTTTCGATGGACCGACCGACCGACCAACCGTGGGAAAATGCAAAATTTTGATTTTCTTCCAAGAATTAGCGACTGCACGAGCAGCAACATTATCAAGCGTGAGAAAATCAAAAAATTCAGGACAGGATTTGGTCAAATTAGTATAAATAAATCAATAAATGAATAAAAAAACGAAGTTTTTTGGAGAAAATAAAAAACGTAAAAAAACGTTCCGAAAAATAAAAAACGAAAAAAAAAAAAAAAGTTTTTTTTAGGAAAAAAATAAAAAACGTAAAAAAACGTTTTTAACAACAATGGGTAAAACAAACGTCATAATACAGCACAGTATCAATTATTTCTTATACATACATCAATAAATTCTGTCACATTAATAGGTATTATTATGCTAATTTTTTTCTCCGTTAACTTTACATTGTCAGAATCGTGCAATATTTTACGATATTGAACTCGCGCGCAACTTCAAATTGAACTCACGCGTGCCCAGTAGTGTATTAGGAACTACTTTGTAATCAAATCATGTACACTCTCGTAGTAGACGCTTTACGTTTTGGTTGATTAAATTTGTTTCAGAATGAACTAAATGAGATGTTTCGTAGACTGCCACATACCAGCTGCTTTGGCACATTTCGTGTTAACTTTTTTGATACAGTGTTTCAGATTTAGGCTAGCTATAGACGCCAGACAGGGTCCTTACAAATAACATGCAAGTGACAAGGCATAAACTGTCTTCTTTAGCTGGTAATAAGAATGGCAAAAAATATACTTAGTTTTACATCCTGAATTTCCTCAAAATGTACTTTCTTAGTTCTGCAAATCCGAATTACATGAGCCATGTCATGGGTTCTCAAGCTTGATTACACATTTCGAAATTGTACTGTAATTTTGACTATATTCCAAGTGCAATTACATCCTCCTTACTGCATCCAAAATGAAATAAACATTGAATTCCATAGCGTCTTTTCGATAATTGCAATGAAAGACTTCATATTTTTCCCACATTATGATTTTAAACATTCAATGACAGAACAGAAACATTGCAGATGTCAACACGCTTCTCCCTCGCTGCTTCAATCCGATGTATTTCATGTAGAATTGGCACAGACGCTGCTGAAATCCGATGTACTTCATGTAGATAAATCCAGTCCATAATCAGGAAATTTCGTCGAATCGACAAAAATACCAAAATCTATTCATTCCAGATCAAGTGGAACGTTGTTGCAATGCGCATTCATTCACAATATAAATCCAAATTTCAATTTTAAGTGGACCAAAACGCCATTTTCTTTCGAAAGTTATGTCTAGCGTGCGACTAAGTTCAAATTGACCTGGGCGGAGTTATGTGCGCATTAATAATGTTGTTGTGTAATGACCAATCTACGCTTATGTATTTAGTTTGGAATATAGCATAAATACAGTTACTTTCTTTCTTGTGGTGTATTTTTGTTTATATTATTGGATAGAATAAGAAAATGAGCATATAATAAAAAGGTTACTGCATTTGTATGGGAAAATATAAACTCGTTTTGTCAGATGGATATACTGCACTACCAAGGTCGTGCAGTGTACCCATCCAAAACACTTGTTCATATTTTCCCATACAAATGCAGTAACGTATAATTCCTAATCCCGTTATACTAAACAATATCATAATAATCAGACGCATTTCTTTACCTTATACTCATACAAAGTACACAAATATTTAGATATCTATGCTCTGACATACGCATACGTCCATAGTAACTAATCTTGCATACTTTAATCATTTTCCAAACTCACAATTCAAGCATGCATAAATTCTATCATAACGCATTAATAAATGTACTGGCTAACTACGAAGTAATCTAACAGCGAATTACAAAATTAATTCTGACCACAAGCTAACAATCTACATAATTCTCCACGTAAGGCTCAAACTCATTTCTCAAATACGCATGTAAATGAAACACTACAAAGGTAATTCTACCTACTAAATGAACCAGTAATTAAGTATACATACTTCAAATAATTACAACTATGATGCCGTAATATTCTGCAAAAATCGAGCAAATAACTTGCTGACCTTTTCGAAGCTTTGTCTTTCCTTAGAATCTGTTTCTAAGTTTTACCGCCAAATTACATGTGGCTTTCTTGGAGTAACTCTGTTTGCTTAGAAATCTTCTAAGGAGAAACTAACGTTCTGCTTACTAGTTATGAAAGTTATAATTCAAATCTAAATTGTAATCACACCCACTATCTCAACTCCGACTGGATGTCGCTGTGACCCGATCCAGTCAAATTTAGCGGACAATGTCCCTCTCGCTGTGTCAACGCTGGGACGGATGAGAACACGCCCCGCTGCCCCCGCGGGTTTCCTCTGATCTTACGACTAATCTTTAACACCTAGGTTTGATGACTACAAGCCTTTGTCAAATGGCGCTAGCGGTCTCCTACGCCAAATCAAATTTGCGGTCCTCTGGCGGGTCACGGTAACCTTGCGTAAAAGATTAACACTAGCGCGCGGCAATGTTTAGACATCAAACACATGGCGGCACTAATATTCTGACTTATGCATGACATTATACCTGGGGCTTAGCAAATTTGACAGCATTCAATACTTAGAATTGAATTGACTTTGCTTAAACAAAATTTGTATTAAATTTTAAAACAACAATTTATATTTAATTTAAGATGAATAAATGTTCATACATGACTGTATGACTTTTACTATAAACTAGTGAGAGGATAATCATGAAACTTTATACAGACGTGGACATTTTCATCCTATGGTATTTTATTTGGTCCTACCTGAACAGATTAAGCAACAACTTCAGAACGGAACGTCATATTGGCATGGTGTTTACACTTGAAGATTTCATATCATATCTGGTTGATTCCAAATGAAAAAGAGTTCCAGTCTGAGTCAGTATGAGCCGCCGAAGCAGCCATCTTGAAAATATATTTTTTTGGTACTAATTTAAATGGATGGGCATAACAACGCGGTTTATTAATTAAAATTATTCTTATGATATCTATTTGGTCCTGAATGAAAATTATGTTGATGTATCAAAGATGGCTACCATAGCGGCCATATTAAAAATCTTGTTATTGCAACTCCCCCGGAACAAAACGTAATATTACCATTGGTTTTTCACAAAAAAATTTCTTTTTGTCAAAAGTTCATCTTAAGTGAGAATGGCGCTGCTCAGACATCCAAGAGGACTACTACAGCAGCTGTCTTGAAAATCTTGTTTTTGCTACATTTGTTGTAGTTTTCCATGAAGATGACTTCAACGTCATTAGCAAACGGAACATTTTACTTCCACACTGCTTTAGAAAATGACACATTTCGGCTGGATAACAGCACGTTTTCTGGAAGTGCAGGCACGGACTGCTTTGATACGTAACATGCCGATTGGTGGAAACGAATCGCGTCACAGGTTACTCGGCACTGATATAATGGGTTGTTATTGCTAACCCTGTTCTTTAGAGCATGTGTTGTCGGGATGCTACACGAGAAATATAAAATAGGCCAAACTTAGAAAACGAGCCTTGTTTCATAAGATATGCACTGTCACTATCCTCTTGATGTACTGCTACTATCAGCCTCCCCCCGCGTTAGTGGACTTCATCCTCCCCCAGCATTCGTAGAGTTTATATAGAATAGCGTTTGCCTTGTTTTCTTTATTTTTCAAATTTAACATTATCTTCAGATGGAACATTAACATCGTAATGCTCATGCTGGAGGGTATGTGTCTTTGCTGCCCTTCAGACAACTCTTTTCATTGTACCTGTGTCATATCTCAACACGATGATATCCTAAAAATACCTGCTCAAACAACTGTAAAGAAACTATAGAGATTTTCAAAAAACCGTCTTTAGTAAGAGCCCTGGTATTACCCATACATAAGTGGGTTTCATTCCCGCACACAAGCGGTTTAGCTGCAAAATGGCATTTTTTGTGTGCTCTTAAAAGAAAAGCTGCTACTTGTAGGTATACTTGAAGACCTTTCTATGACGGTTCCGAAGGGCTTGGCCATATTCATCCCACGTGATATTCCGCCACTATGATAGTGATGTTGCATTGCGCTTATTAATATAGGCTGTAATTGTGCACATTTACTGTTAATTTAGGGATTTAAGTTAAAAATGTATCACTATATTTGTTGAATTCGGTACATGTGACTAAAAGCATTATTGTTTATATAATTTAGACTTTTCGACGAATAATTTCCTCTGGAGATTTCGCATATTTTAACAAGGCATGAATTAATCCACGTATAATTTCCTCTGGAGATTTCTTTTTTTTTTTTTTTGTCCAAGGCATGAATTAATGGATACTTTTTCTTCTTAATTGTTTCTACATTGGTTCTAGTTTTAAATTCGTTGACTGATTTCATCATTTTCAGTTTTCAAGAAACAAATGAAAGTAATGATAGTGACCACAATCTTTGCCCCCCCCCCCATTTCAGTTGTGTTTATATTCCGAAGATGTTAACACAAATTAACCAATGTCCTGTTTCAAATTAACCATGATTTGTTTCACATGGATGATAATTAGGGCATTTCAGTCTTGCTTCATCAAATAATTTCTAAAATTCTAAAATTTCAGAATTCCTTGTTTATATTGCTGAAAATTTTTTGAAATAAGGCTTCAAGTTATTTTAAAATAAATTTATAAATGACCGCGACAGTTGGCCAATTGCCACAATTCCATGTTAAATACCTATACAGAAAACTGAGTTAAATAACGTTTATGAATGTTTGATGATTGAAGTTTCGTTGCTTGTCTACTTCAGATCTGTATTCATACTTATAAAGGTATAAGGAAGTGTTTACGATGTCACCTTCTTTATATTCTGTCCTTTTCAGGTGATGTAACTGTGTAATCTACCCGCGATCAGTATCTTAATGGCAGACATAGGTAGTGGCACAAAGTGCTTAAGGGGTAGGTAAGTACGGAACCTTTTACTGTGCTGTATTCCTATTGTGACTTCAATTGATATCCACTTCTATAATCTGTATCCCAAGTGTTTCCCTTTACTCTCATTTGCGGTTCAGAGACTCCTCATATTTTTAATTTGGCCCCAAATTTTGATACCAAAGTGTGTTTTGTTACTCAGTGTGACCCCCCGTTTTGACGCCAAGGAGAATTTTGACTCTCGTTCTTGCACCACTAGGGGATACACTGATTCCAGTTTTTGCCGAACTTAAGCGACGTTTTAATAGCATTAACATTGGTCTAATTTATACACAATAAATTTTGAATGGGGAAGTACCGTAATCTCTTACATAGTCAACTATGACGTCATACTGGCGTTGAGTTATTCCTCGCTTAACGTCAGGGATGCGTGCATCAAACGTATGACGTATAGTGAAAAAATACGTATGTTGAAGCAATTATTGCAATGATAAATACTGTATTAGTGGGAATGCTTGCACATTGAAAAACAAAATCAACATGGTTTAACAGGTTAGTTTTATATATTTAATTGCTGTTGAAAACTCATCGCACTTAAACACAAAGGTTTGTAACGTTTTTAAAGATTGTCCTAACCATCGTAAAATTCAACAGACGTGCTACATCAGCAGCAGCTCGATCATTTGCATCCGTCCGTCGGATTACTTCCATTTTAACTTCTAAAGTCACGCTCTTTCATGCCTTCCTTGCAATGCGTCCTCTAGCAGAGGTGTCGGCATCCTTTGAAGAGTGCTCGGGACACATGATGGCTATTGATTACGGAGACCTTGTGAGGAAAATAACAATCGGGGGACACGCGGCCATAATACTACGAATACAGAACAAAGGCTTGGGTGATGCCATTCTGTAGAAACGTCATAGACGCTTCATAGAGCCGAACGCATTTCTTTTGGCTGGCCGGGCTGGATACTAGCAACGAAAAATCGAATCACAGACGACTCGTAGCAAAAAAGTGTCTAAATTATTTGACAACTTAACAACGAAACAACTTTGAGCGAATTGACGAATGGCAGGTTGTACCTGTATGTACATACATTTTTTAGGAGCAGGCTTCTGGTTTTTTTTCGGCATTCACCAGTCTTTATGACAGCATGGATTAGTCTGGCAAAATGCGCCCTTCTTAATTTCTTTGCATAGGGGATTCTCTGGATATTTATAGGTATACGTGTTTAGTAAACATATAGGAAGACATTTTTGTATGAAGTGTTGGGGTCGTAATTTGTATTGCCATAGCGTGAAGTAGTAATATTCGTTTCGAAAATGACTACTAATAAATCATACGAAAGTAAGACAAGAGAAAAACCATGCAAGTGTGAAATTTCAGTTTCGTGATGTCTGGCAACTAGGTGATTGTAGAATAAACTCATTATTAGTTTGCGCGTTTAAAACCTTTAAGTTTATATAACGGCTGTTGTCTTGAGCACCTTGGAAATAGGGAAACATGGACTGTCATTGAACTGTAAGAGTCTGCAGTGTAAACCCGTTTTCGTTCGTTCAGTTTTTAAATAGCCCAAGTTACAAATACAAAGAATGCACATACATCACGTGCTCACCTTCTCTACTGACTGTTAGATAAATCCTTGTGCATGCTGAGATGGAAACATTATTTGTTGTAGATAGAAGTGGAAATTACCTGTGTAGCGATAATGTACAAACGGCTGAGCGTTATATAGACAAGTAAAAGAACAGCCCGTTAAGCAAGTCTTATAAGAATCCAAAAACTTTTGCCTAGTTGCTTACATCAATAGCAATCTCGATGGGAATATTTAAGGTTTGTTTAAACAAATGAAGCATCATAATACTGGGACAAAAACAAGATTTGAAGAATTATCTTAGAAATATGAAATATTAGGAGGCATTATATGGTTAGTTTCTTATTGTTTTATATTATTTTTAGGTTTGAAAGACACTGTTCGATACTTTGACAGAGACGTCAGCGCCATGACATCCAACAACATTAGCCAGAAGGAAATCACAGCAGTTACAGAGGGTCTCACTTCCTTCAACGAAGCAAGCTTCTACTGTGGAAGTAAAGGGGGACACGCCAAAGATGTGTGCGACACACAATCCCCAGAATCTGGATCAGCTGTATCTCACGACATAGCTGCTGATTCTACCATCAGAAGATTTGAAACTCGTGACTATGCGGATACTCGGTGTAGCAATAACAATACGGCATTAATGATTCCGAAGGTTGAATTAACGAGCGAGACGCCAGCCCTTACAGATAGCCACTTTATCAATGGTTCCGTTCCTAAAGCCAGTGAGACTCTTGAGTGTACAGGCAGCTTGACAAGCAGTGTCAGTAATGCCCTACCGATTCCAAATCACGAATCCTTAAGGCAGACTCCAGACAAGAGATGGGAAGAAAATGTTGCAATGTCCACTCTTCAAATTCTGGAAAGTCCTGAATACACAGACACCTGGGGCAGTAGTGACAGCACAACACCACTGATTGCCAAAGATGAACCAAGAAGCCAGACGCCAGACGTGAAGGACAACAATATGGAAATTTCCCCTCTTCGACTCATCAACGGTCGTGAATGTGCTGGCAGTGCAAATTCAGCAGCACTTATTCGTAAGGATCAGTCGTCGAGTCAGACGCCGGAGGAGGGATGTGAAGACGACCAAGTACCCATCGAAGTCATGCCTTTTATGCCAGAAGTGAGGATGTTGAGGGAGAATGTCACACCATCTGTCAATACACTTGTCGGCGCGTGGGAGTTTGGGAGTCTTAGCAGTATCTGCTTTACTGATGATTTGCAGCTAAAAGGAAACTTGGCCAGTTCAAAACAAATTCTTGGTTCAACATGGACCTTTGGTAGCGTGTCCAGTGTTTTCATTTCCAAGGATGGCAGAGACCGCTCGAACACAATGAAAAGTATGCTTGAAAGCCCAGCTTTCAGAAGCGTTTTGTCATCTCCTGTTACTACCAAGAGGCAGCCGTCTCAAGCGTATACCAACATTCTTTTAGCACAAAACATTTTGAAAGATGGAAAAGATATAATCACATACGTTCCCTCGAAACGCAACCCAGTAGCAGACTCAGTGATACAAAAGGAGATTACGCTTTGTAGTCGGAATATGAAGAACCTCGTGGTGGTTGGGGTTGGCGTCATGCTGGTATATATTGCCATGGGATCCTTAAGAAATTTACAGAGTAGTATCAATCATGAAGGTGGAATAGGCCTTTATTCTCTTGCTGTCACGTTTGGCATGTTCATGATTGGAAGTCTGATAACTCCATTTCTTCTTAAACGCTATAGGCCAAAGTACTGCCTGGTCATTTCTTTCATTTCGCCTCTTTTGTATGTACTAGCAAATATCTACCCTAAGTTATATATATTCTTGCCTGTCTCTGGTCTTACAGGGTTCTCCAACGCTCTTACATGGAATTCTGTAAGTACCCATATCACGCAACTAAGTGTAGCCGAATCGTGCAGAAAGCAGACCTCCTTGGATGGTACTACCAGCGTCTTCTTCGGAACATTCTTTCTTATATTTCAGTTTTCTTTCGTGATAGGAAATTTAATCTCTTCTGTAATTCTCTCCCAAGGCAGAGTAGTTCAGAGTAATCCGCATAGTATGATGAAGTTAGGTTCTACATCATTTGAAAATGTATCAGTCTTATTCAACAGTATAGTGCACAATACAACATACAACATGTCTACCTCAGAATTCATAAATGATACCATTTCGTCACATTGCGGAACCGAGTATTGTCATTGGTATCCGATCGACACAAAGACAATGGAGATTACTGAGGAGAACAAGGGGTTTCTTATCGGAACGTACGCCATTTGTGTGATTCTCGCCATTGCGATTGTCTCGGTCTTCTTAGATCCTCTACCAGATTACAGAACAGAGCCTCCGCATCTGAGAGACATCGGCAACCAGTTGGTGTCAGTGATGAAGATGATGTTGAACAAGAAGTTTGCATTGGTCCTGATGTTAATTATGTATGGCATCTTTCTGGGTTCCTTTGTCACGGCAGAAATCACCAAGGTACGTACTGCATGATCACGCTTGTTCAAGAGCACAATTTGCAGCTTTAACAATTCAAGCTAAAGACTGTTTTTTTCCCTTAAAGACGTAAAGACTGTGTGTGATATTTCAAGAGATAGTAATTAATTTTGCTTGAGAGAAATCGATTTTTCTTATATACTGAAATCACTTTCTCCGGAAAAATGTTTAGAACCGTACATGAAAAGGACCTTTATAAAGAATGAAGACAAAATTACAATGTTGTTCAAACAATGATACATCTATTTGCAGTTATCATCATGCTCGCAGTAAGGTTTGGTAACCGATAAATATGTTTAATTATTTTCTTTAGTTGTGATGAAACTCAAGTTATGGCATTTGTTTATAACAATTTTCCTAACAGGTTGTACCCATCTGTATTTCAGGCCTACGTTACCTGTCCCTTAGGGATTCACATGGTTGGTTATACAATGATTTGTTTTGGCGTGATTGCTGCAGCCAGTTCCTTTATTAGCGGCCACCTGGTTAAACACGTCGGCAGGATGTCCGTTATTGCGATAGGTGAGGCGTCTCACAGGAAATACTCTGTTTGCTGTCTTTGATGAATATTTCGTGTTCAGTAGGAGCGACGATTCTTGGCCTATTTCAACTCACGCTTAAAACCTGTTTTAAATCTAAATTATGACACTAATGTAAAAACTTGGAATGTTATTGGTCATTTCAATATTTTTTATTCTCTTCCGGAATAGATACACGATTACTTGTTGAATCTCAACTTCTTTTAACTTAAAAACCTACTAGAAATAGCACAAAGTTGCATTCAAATGTCTCATTTCCTTGTATGGTCTTTAGATCATGGATGCATGCAGTATTCAGTTCGATAACAAGTTTCGTTATCTTTGTCGATAGCTGAGGGGAGTTTTTCATCTTCATTTGCTTGATGATGTTACTTAAGTTTTTTTTTTTTTTTCTGTGAGAACCCTAACAGCGAAAGGACCTGGTGAGACGTATGTCGCTAGTAATGCCCAGGAAACTCACAAACATTTTCCTTGCCAGTTAAGATATATGATAATACAGAGAAGATGAAGTTCTTGATATGGACTTATTTTGATGGATTAATATTGACAGTATAGTGTTTTCTTCAAACTCAGTATGTTGTTAAAACTTAACGAAATATGAATGAAGGTTTGATTTGTTTGATATGTCGGGAACTTTGAAGTATTTGTAGTAGTTTATTCACAGGCTGCTATTTTACATGCTTTCATACTTTTTTCGCTCTTCTTTAATCTCGTTATGTATTTGAATGATGAACAGCTTTCTAAGTAAACTGCCATTTTCTGTGGGGCACAGATATATTTGGAAAGTGGTTCGTTTACTTACCACAGCTGAATGTTCTGACTTTTCTTTAACGTTTGTAGATGTTAAATAACTGAAAAAAGCTATGGAACTGCGCTTCTTATTCAATCCCTACCAGGTCGGGAACTTACCTTTGTTCACTTTCATGTCATTGACATCAGTACTAACTTACTTGTCTCCAAACAAATCAAGATCCTAGTTCATACTGGATTCTGTATTGCAAATTCTCTGAATGCATTCTTTGTCTTCCATGAGAAGAATGTTGCAAAGGTAGTGGTATAGCGGTCACATTTCCCACATCCCTACCTATACATCCGTATGTTCAAACTTCTTGCTGGCTGTGTAACGCTTTGGTCTATGTTAATCTGCTCATTTGCACCAGCAATGAGTCAATTTTTGTAGAAGAGATTATAAAATATTAAATGGATAAATATATGAGAAAGCAAAAGACAACACGGACTCGAAGTGCATTAGTCGTTGCAGATGAGGCCATAACTGAAGACGAACTTAAACTGTTTATAACAACACCAAACAATCCATCAATTTCATTTTTTTTCTATATATTTAACCATTCTTGAGTCCGGCACGGGAATGCCCGGCGTTGCGCTTCAGATGTACAGCAGTCACACAATATTTTTGGGTGTTATGGTTGTTGCTACAAGTTTATGTACGCTAGTATTTTAGTATTTTATATATATATATATATATATATATATATATATATATATATATATATATATATATAGTTATTTTTGTTAGCAGAATGACGTTTGTGTGTTGGTGAAGTTTTCATGTTCACAGTTTGATTAGTGTTAAATTACCGGTGCGAATTAGATTCTTTACAAGTATCGAAAGATAAGAAAGACAAGATCTGCTCCACTTAATAGAATTGTATACTTGGATGTCTATTTTGCAATTCTAATTTGACTTCTCACTGATGTACAAAATGCATCCATTCCACTAAATAACACCAGCACATAAATATCATTCTACCTTCTGTGTTGGATTGTTCTTAGCACAAACGGTACTAAAATGTATTTTTTTTCGACTCATGTCTAAGAAAAAATTAAAAACGAAGTACCCATTTGCGTCCTATATATATTACACCAGAATAATCAGTCACACGTCACACCCGAAGCTGAGTCAGATTATTCATTTATGCTTTTAATAAAAATATCAAGGGGATATTGCCGTAATGCGTGGTGAGGCAGGATAGAACGTTAACTGGAAAAGTGTACCTTTCAGCCGGTGTTACGAGTATCCTCCTCCTCGTCCTGATGTCTATGTGGGATGCTTCCGCTGGTCACATTGTCCTGTACTTCCTGCTCCTTGGAGCGTGGGGATTTGTAGACGGGATTCTGTCGTCACAGACAAATGGTAAGTGATGAACACAAGCACAAAACAATAAAAATTCTACCTTTCTGTTCCACACCTATTCTTCCTGACAAGCGAGTGAATTTTATCTTCTCTATTATTGTAATTCAGCATGTTTCTGACATGAGAAACTGAGTACAAGGGGGTAATGTAATTAAGCATGGACATAGATAAATAAATATATACCAGTTGAATGTTTTTACTGCTTTTATATGTTTTATAATTATGAATATTCTCTGAGCTAGATTGCAGAAATACTGGTGTTCATAACGGCACACAAACCATATGAAGTCACTTGTTTAAGGTCAAAGGGACATAAATGTTAAAACCCATTCACGAAAACGCCATGTTGACAACTTGTTTATGTCGTTATTACTGGATATTATAAAACGTTTGCATTTATGACTGGCATCAGACGTGAGATGCTTCGCCGTATTTGCATACTATTTATTTCTCTTTAACACCAAAAAAGAAATAATACAATCATAATAGGTACTGCTTTACAGGCTAAAAATCAATTTTGAATTACATTTATCTTCGTTCTTTTCCCACAATGATTTCGTGTTTACTCACGCTTTTATTTAGTGTCTAGTCATGCAGTCTCGATGTAAGTTCAGGTCATTCTGAAAACATGTAAATATATCATTTACAACAGCGCATGCAATGAAGTACTCGGAGGTTTGAATATCATCTATGAAAATACAGTAAACAAAAATCAAATGCATAAATATCACATCGACACAAGTACGAAAATGTGTTGAGGATGTATTAGAACAATTAAAATATGAAAACTCGCGATATATCATTAAAAAAAGAAAAAGCATTATATCTCTCATAGAAAAATAGAAAAAAGCGATTACATATTGGTCTAGTATACTTGTCATGCTCTCTCCCACAAGGTATCATCGGCGCAGTGTTCTCTGACCAGTACGAAGAAGCATTTGGCTCACTCCGATTTATCCAGGGCGTTGCAGGCGTTATTGTTTTCTCCTATGCCAACTTTGTGTGCATGGAGGTCAAGATCATTCTGATGGGTATTTTATGCGTCGTCAGTGTTTTCCTTTATGCTGGCATGGAGATCCTTCAAAAAAGAGAAACGAGAAATCTGAAAGAAAACACACCTCTTCAGACAAGTGTGTAATATTAAAATTTATCGTTGGACAAGTGTGGAAAGATTACATTTGCGGACAAGTATACAGATTAAACCAATCATTAGACGAGTCTGTTACGGTTACTTTGGCCAGACAAGTATGGGACATTTTTATCTATAGTGTGTACAAGTTAGATATATCTCGAGACAAGTGCGAAACATTAGATTCATTGTCAGACGAGTGTTTCTGAAAAGAAAATTCATCAGAAAAGAACGTAAAGAATATATATCAGCAGACATTTGTGTTCCATTTATGATGTCAAAATGTGTAATTATTATGTCTACTACAAAAAGAAAAAATAGTAAAAGACAACATCGTAATACAACATCGTAAGACATCAGTTGTAAGCTTACATTTATGTGAGAAAAATGTCAAGTCCAGATAAATCAAGAGAACATTTTAAAAAAAATATCTATCATCTGATAAAAGTGTTAAACTGAGAGAAACATAAAATTGTGCCAAACAGTTTAAATGGATGTTACGTACGTTGCATTGAGTTAACAGTCAAAAATAGAGATTTGAATCAGCATGTTTTTTTTTGTTCATGGTAAGTAGTGTATTTTGAATCCGTAGCTCATAATGCCCATATCATCAGTTTTATGCAAGAGTTTCATTTTGTGTGCTGTTAAATCGTATAGAAATTCGTTTTCAGTGAGATAACTCCAGGAAAACACGCCATATTCTTTCTTGCAGATAATTTCAAAAGAGGTAGAGTGATATTGTTCACGTTCTACTGTGTGTGAAATCATTCAAAGTGGGGGTGGGGTGGTGGACTTCTTTATTATTATTCTCCGTAGACGAAAACCTGACACAGAATTGTACCGAATATAATGAAATGTTGTAGTTTATTGTGTTAAACATGCGGCCGAATTAAACGTGCAATGTTTGACTGGAATGCTTAAATTTTCGTTATGTTTTTGCATGATGAAAGTTTCTTAATGATTTTTTGCTGTTTCAACATGGGTTGCACGTTCCCAAAAGGTGGCGTTTGAATGAAAAATGGAATCTTATACGAAGTTAAGTTGCATAGGGATTCAGTTATATTGTGTGTGTGATCTGGATATATTACGTAGCTTTAAACATTTTCAGTCATATCGCTACGACGTCTGCAGTGTGGCAGTTTATAGTGATGTCTAGTACTGGGGCATCATGCCGCAGACATGTAGAATCATGTCCCACCCAGTCACATTATCCTGACACCAGGCCGACCAGTCCTAACACCAACCTCTTAATGCTGAAGGTCAAGCGAGGCAGCTGCTAGTACCATTTTTATAAGTCTTTGGTATGATCCGGCTGTGGTTCGAATCCGTGACCTCCCACATCCAGTTATATTATGTTAGAATCATCCAGTAATATTATGTTAGAATCAAGTAACAAATCATCACCTAACTAATAAATATATTAGCACACAATCTCTCGTATCAGGTATAAGATATTTATATCAGATTTTCAATGAATCAAATGTATCTTTTTCAGCGTGTGATTTCATCTGTACAGGCCAAGCTGACCATATGCAGTGTAGCGACACACACACACACACACACACACACACACACACACACACAGAGTGATTATATATATATATATATATATATATATATATATATATATATATATATATATATATAAATGATTCACATGTAGTTTTGTATTTTGGTTTTGGTATATATTAACCGTGTCATTTATGATATTCGCAGTTTACGTAATTGTGATTTTATTTTGTGAAATTTCAGCATTTTAGTTTTTCCAAACATTCTGAAGATTCTTGGTTTTACGGGATACAGTTTGAACGGAAATTTTTTTTGTCTGTTTGTCTTCGTATGCCGACACGAGTTGAGAGGATTGTACGTACAATAGATAGAATGCACTAAACAAGAAACTAGTTAACGAGACCGGACAAAGGTGAAAAATGGTCGCAGAATTGAAGAAGAGAGAAAGATAGGATAATTCCTGAGGAAAACAAACTTTTATGGTTATAGTTTTGGGTAACCATGTTGTAGGTATCCATGTTCCTGGATACATAATTTCTTCTCTTTCTGACGATATTTTTACTGACTTAGTACTGGTATCCATATAGTCATACCAAGACTCATTATGAGTATACAAGTTTTTGCATTTAACGAAAGTGTTGTCCATTCCAGACGGGCTGCCATGATATCTAAAAAAAGGAAACGAGGATCCTGATAACTACACTCACGGATTGGCATCTCTGTCTTGTACATGTTATGAATTCTGAATCTGTGATAACTTCTTACGTTAATTGTTTTTCCTTTGTGTTAACAGCAAATGGCTAGTTAAACATTGATATTAATACAGAGAGGGCACAAGTAAAAATGCTAAGTTATTCGGTTCTCTCACTTCTCTCCACTTTGTATGACTAGTCAGGTATTTAAATGAATTTTTAGATAGTTGTTATACCCTTGTTAAACAACAGATGTCAAGTTCTCAATCCATACATAAATATCAGGATATGACAGCTGTTTGTATATTTGTATTATTGAGATAGTCTTGCATCTGATTGGTTGTTTGTATATTTGTATTATTGAGGTAGCCTTGCATCTGATTGGTTGTTTGTATATTTGTAGTATTGAGGTAGTCTTGCATCTGATTGGTTGTTTGTATATTTGTATTATTGAGGTAGTCTTGCATCTGATTGGTTGTTTGTATATTTGTATTATTGAGGTAGTCTTGCATCTGATTGGTTGTTTGTATATTTGTATTATTGAGGTAGTCTTGCATCTGATTGGTTGCACTTGTTAATACTTAAGCGACTGTTTCTAATCATACTTGATCTCAGACTTGATAAAAATGCTTATATCAGCAAGATATCCAACAGTCATATTATTAGGTAAATTTACGCATGCTAATGAGGTAATGATAATGAGGTATGTTGCGTGTGATTGGGCGAGTTTATTGCGGATTAGAGACAGTATTTCTGACCAGTCTTTAATCGAACTTGGAAATTAGACAGTATCATCATGAAGATGGATGAGTTTGTTTTTGAGCAAGCCTTTTGTGTATTATAAAGTAATCTTTGATCTGTTTGTTTGATATTTGTTTACCACTGTTAAGACTAGTTTAATAGGATTTTTTCTCGGTTAATGGGATTATATTATCATCATCTCGTTTGAGCATGATTATGAGCGAGATCCACACTTATCAATGACCTGTTCTTGCCTGTGATTGGTGCAGCTTGTCAACACTAGCAACTTTGTTCATGATTCGACTGTGATCAAACTTGTAATACTGTTGTACATCATCAAGGTGTAGGATGCAGTTGGTTATGAGGATCATCTGCGCACATCTACAAGATAATCTTGCATCTGATTGGCTGATTTTGTTATTACACTGGATACAAGCTTATGTCGTCTTTAAGACAAGCTCGGTAGAAAGTGTGATCTGTGTATATTAATAAAATGATCTTGCATCTGATGGACTAATCTTACCATACTCCGTTTGGATGGAAAATAAATTTATAATTTCCATGAAATGTTTTAAATAGATTTATATCATCAAGTTCTTAGATAAGTTCGATTATGAGCAAGAGACCAATCACATAGATTATCCCTTTATTGTTGGAGAGTAAAATAGTTACTATATACATGATAAAGAATTTTAAAGACAGTTAATTTGTGCTTGTGTCCTTACAGTATTTTAGAAGCCTGTTTGATGAGTTGGTCAGGTAATCCATCTGAAGAATAACGGGCCTTCTGGGATCTCATATTTTTTTTCTTACTGTACTAAGTATTAGCTATACCTAGAGAACAGATTGTTGCTTTGGCATGAAAATCTTGCAAACCGGGAAACTTTTATAAAAAAAAATTCAATTACATCTTTCGGTAACAATTGGTTGTGCAGACCTTTACCTTTTTCTCGCTCAAAGTCGATCTCTCGTCGTCACGCGAAATTCTGGTTGATCAAGGCTATTGCTCCAAGCACCAATACATTTTCTACGGTAGCATGCTATTGTCCTGTAGCTTTTGTATGTATTATTTTATTTATTATAGATAGAGATTATGTTGTCAATATGTTTCAGCGGAAGTAATTTCCAAAACCAAAGATGCATTGTTGTGGTTTCTGTTATAAAGACAATGTCTTTCGTGACGTTAACCATGATGGTCGTATTGCCCATTTTATCATCAGAGAGGTAGATTACAAATTCTTACGAAGTGTTTTATATTATAAAGTATATTATTGTACATTATTTAAAGTATGTTATGGTATATAGTACTTTATAAACTGTTGAAAGTAACTATTGAACTTTTAATAGTTATTAAAGGACACCAAAGAGTTCATCTTGAGAGAGAATCGCTTAATTTGTTAGATTCATTATCTCGATCTTTTTAATTTTTGTTTAGATGCTTTTTGGTACTTTACTTTTTATCCCGGTAATGTTTATATGTCCTCTCTTCGAATAAATCTTTTACTTGTTTTGAACTTTTGTATTAGTCAATAATAAGTCCATGATCAGAATGAGAATGTTTGTTTTTTGTTTTTGTTACGCAGAAAGCTGGTTAAGTCTATACGATTGATCAAAAATTGTTAAAGGTGCTCATTGGTTGACAAAAATTAATATGTATATAGAAGTGACAGCATGAGTTGCATTGACTTGAGTAGCAGATGGTATATATTATGCCTGCCATCATGTACGTTTTATTACTTCTTAAACACTTGAACTGCATAATGCTTCTAAACACGACAAATGGTCGATTAAAGTGGGCTTCTTCAAAATGGTTTAAATTTAATGTATGATGCTTTTCCAAGCAAGCATGATCATCTACGAAATTGTGAACAACAGAACATCAATTATGAATAATGTCTAGGTGGAAGTTCATTTAGGATGTATGTATCAGCTGGTGGTTTAGAAATCGCAGGAATAGTAAGATGAATTATTATTCTCGAGGTTTTTAGTGGGTTTGCTGCAACTTTACCGAAGTTTGTTTGATACGTTGCCATGGAAATTTTGATCTGTAGCAAGGTTACAAAATACTAGTGAAAGATAAACTTTTGTGACAAGCAAGTTGAACAATATCGATTACATGATAAGCAATTAAATAAGTGATAACTACATTATTTGGATAATATAATAAATACGGCAATACCCAAGAACAAAGTTAGCCATGAAAAATGTACTTGAGTAGTTATTAAGTTTAACAGATAAAGATACCAAGAATGCAGTCATGAAGAAAACAACACAGGTGACCGATTTGAAGAGTTCGGAAAGACTCTTTAGAGGAAGGAAATAAACTGAAGCAGATTCTTTCAAGAAACAACTTTGTGTTAATAACGGGAGGTAATAAAGTAAACGAATAAAGTTAAAGATATCACAGCAAGTAACGACAGTGACAAAATTATTGAAATCAAGGATTTCAAATACAATTCCAAAGTTCTTTTTTTCTCCAGCCAGTAATTGAATATGTATATAACCAACTATAATTCCACGTTTGTAGTATTCATTAAGAGAATTATACAGGCATCTTTGCAATCTCATATAAGTTATGGTTTTATGAAACCTACACATACATTTTCCTCGATCTAAGAAATAACGCCAAAAATGTTACATGGCCGTAATTGATCTTTGTCACGGTCTCCACCTATTTTGTTTCTTGTTATGCATCTCCGCCCCGAGAGATCGAGATCATAAGGCCTTTGCCATGACTCGCCAGTGGACCAGGTTCTGAACTGTTTTATTCTGTTCTGGCAGCCTTGATTTGTGCCAGGTTTTCTTTGGTTTGCACACCTTACATCACTAGGCAGGACATAGAATGGAAAGCCTTGTGGCTTTCCATTCTGTGTCCTGCCTAGTGATGTTGCTTGACGGCTTTGCAATGCATGTTGTTACGTGACAAGGGCTCTTACTCAGTAACAAAGAAAAGAGTGAAAGCCAACAAGCTTTGTATATTTTAACAAAATAATTTATTTCCCTAGAAAACAATGTAAAAATTGGAAAATAGGACTTGCGCTTTGTGAATATAATCCAAAATTTAATCCTAAGAATGAAAAATACAAGTCCTGTCACTAAACAGTTCTGTTAGAATCCAGGTTCGAATCTCGACGACATACAAATATGGAAGGCGATGACGTCAGATGTGGTCCAGGTACGAATATCAACAATTCCGCAATTGAATCACAGTTTTTGTTTCCGAATAATTCCAGAATAAATTTCCATGAATATCTTTCAGAATTTTTTTTATAAAAAAGTCCACTTGATGAATTTCCTAGAGAAGGAATTATTAAATCCAAAAAAACAAATGAAAAACAAACAATCTGGCAACAAATAAAAAAAAACCTTGTTCCTTTAAGATGTTAAAACGACTCTGACAGAAAAATATTAAGAATGCGTATTTAAACCCCCAAAACATCATTTCAGTCTCGCGAGATGGGTCATGTGTTCTCTTACTACAAGACATTTATCACGTACGCCCGTGTAGCCCCAATTAAGAACCAATAATAAAAAAAAACGTTGTTTACACATGGTGATCACGCAAGCAAAGTATGGCTTTGATACTGACCAATCATTTAACTTCCTGTGTACGAACTTCCCAACCCAAGACGAACTAGGTTAACTAAAAATAATTCTCATGTAACACGTTTTACATCTTAGATAAACAACATTTACTAAAAGAAAATATCGAACTACTGAAAAAGAATTTCGAATCCCATGGAAATAATCATTACAATAAAATGTAATGAAACAAAAATAAAATAAAAAGAATTTTAAAACTAACACACAAACAGTTTAATTACATATACGTAACACTTCCCCCATAAAGAAAAAAGAAAGATTTATATAATAAAGCTTTCTTTTTACCATATGTGGATTATACATGAGGTAAACAAAATTACATAAGAAAATTCTTACGAATTATATAAAGTGTGTATGAAATAATATTTCTATACATGGGAAAGTGCATCTGCAATCAAATTGTCTTTTCCTTTGATGTGCCTGATGTTCAGATTATACTCTTGCAAAAACAAGCTCCACCTTAATAATCTTTGATTTTTATTTTTCATCTTGTCGATGAAAGTAAGGGGGTTGTGATCACCATACACAACAATCGGAGAATGAGCTGAGCTAATGTAAACTTCAAAATGTTGTAATACCAGTATTAAAGCCAAACATTCCTTCTCGATTGTTGAGTAATTTCTTTGGTGCTTATTTAATTTCTTAGAGAAATAGCACACTGGGTGATCAATACCATTTCTGTCTTCTTGAATCAATACTGCAACAACTCCAACATCACCTGCATCCACATACAATTTAAAAGACTGATTGAAATTTGGAGCTGTTAGAACCGGCACACTTTTGAATATGGCTTTTAACATATCGAAAGTTTCCTGACATTTTTCGGTCCAGAGAAACTTGTTTTTCTTACTTAACAAATTTGTCAGAGGTTCAGCAATATTAGAAAAATTGGAACAAAACTTTCGATAGTATCCGGTCATACCCAAAAATCGCATTAATTGCTTTTTACTGACAGGCACAGGAAAATCAGAGATAGCTTTAACCTTAGCATCAATAGGTTTAACTTGACCATGTCCCACAATATGTCCTAGAAAAGTTACACAAGCATGGCAGAACTCACTTTTAGATAAATTGATTGTCAAATTAGCATCAGTGAGTCTTTCAAAGAATTTCCGAATCGTGGCTAGATGTCCTTTCCAGGTGTTGTTGTAGATGATGACATCATCAATATAAGTATCACAATTATCTAGACGGAAGCAATCATTTTCATCAAGCATTGAAACGTACTTGGGGAACCCTTCATCACAAAAATGGCATTACTTTATATTGATAGAGTCCATCTGGAGTCACAAATGCCGAAATTTCTTTCGCTCTTTCCGTAAGTGGAATTTGCCAAAATCCTTTCAGAAGGTCAAATTTGGTGACGTACTTGGCATTTCCAATTTTATGAATACAATCATCGATTCTTGGTAATGGAAATGAATCTGTATTTGTTACACTGTTCAGCTTCCTATAATCAGTGCACATACGGAAAGTTTTATCTGGTTTCGGAACAAGTATACATGGTGAACTCCAATCACTTTTACTGGGCTCTATGAAATCATTCTCCAGCAAATACTGAATTTCCTTTTTCAAGTATTCCTATTTGAGAGGGTTCATCCTGTATGGGTGTTGTTTTACAGGTTTTGAATCTACGATTTCAGCGTCATGAAAATTTTGTTTGTCCTCGTAGGAATATCCGGAAACAAGTGCTCATATTCGAATAATAACTGTTTAAGTTCATTTCTTTCTTGTTGTTGCAAATGTAAAAGTTTCTCGTCTAGATCTTTCATAATTTCCGAATTCCGAAGATTTGTTGTTCCAAGATCAACGGTGTCCAATTGAGTATCTTCACTTAAATCCTCAGTTGGTGGGACATGTACAACTAAATTAATTGTAATAATTTACTTGGCTATCTCTTTCAATATACTAGTACTCCATTAATTTATTTAGATCAGAGTACTATTATTATAATTTAACTCATTTATTTTCTTCTTTACTTTGTAAGGGCCGTAAAATCTAAATTGAAGAAAATTTTGAAGAATGAGCAAGAGAGAATGAACTCTATTACAGGACTCAAATGTTTTCTCAATTAAAGTTTTGTGAAACCATAGTTTCACTTTCGACTTGAATTGCAGAGTGCCAAATTCAAGCATAACATGCTGGAAAAGTCCAGACATGAAATTTGACCTTTGACCTGATTGAACAGATTGGGGAAAACCAAATTGAGTAAAAAGCTTTATCAAAGCTTTTAGTATAATATTCCTCAAAGGAATTGCCTCTGGGAATCTTATTGACGTACACATAATGGTCAACAAATATTGGTTGCCTGACTTGGTCTTAGGTAAGGGACCAACACAATCTACCATAATTCTGCTAAATTGTTCGTCAAATGCAGGAATTGATTGCAGATGAGCCTAAGGTATCTTCTGATTGGGTTTTCCTACCATATGACAAGTATGACAAGATCTACAAAATTTACAAACATCACTTTTGATTTTTGGCTAGTAAAAGTGAGTCAAGATCTTGTTATAAGTTTCATTTATCCCTAAATGACCAGCCAGAGGAGTGTCATGGGCCAAACTAAGTATTTCCCGTCTGTAAGATTTTGGAACTACAATTTGATAGTTCACTGACCACTCGTCATTAGCAGGTACCTCGGGAGGTCTCCATTTTCTCCTAAGAATTCCATTTTTAATGAAATAACAGACAGGTACTTCAGTGGCTTCAGTTTCACTAATGGCCCTCTGAAACAAACAGGAAATCTCAGGATCTTTTTCCTGTTCGACGACAAGTGATTGTCGTTTATCACTCTGATTAGATAAAAGAGAATGAGTATTTAAAAGAGGATCACTGTGATCAATACCACCTGATTGATCCAAATTAGAAGTGAAAGTGACCTCATCAAAAGTCTGACCAATACATGTGTCAGCTAAAGGAATATTTTCCTTATCAAAATCATTCTCAAGAGCTTTCTTTGCGATAGCTCTAGTAACTGCACAAGCTGGGTATAAATCAGGGTATTCTTTTTCAGTAGGATCAACTTTCTGATCCAAAGAAGGCTTGTCAGTTACAAGTGGATTAAGCACAACCTTGT
>JAECUM010030968.1:0-23556 GCA_016617855.1 Megalonaias nervosa
AATTGCTTCATCCTAAAGTTTTCAGTCTCAAAAGCAGATTTTACATAATATACGTACACCTTAAATTACCAATACGATTTCGGTACATTTAGTCAGTCTCTAATTGTTTACAGCAGGAATCAGTGCTGGCTGACGTACAAAAGAGATAAAAAATATAGAAAGGATAAACTTCGATCATTTAAAAAAACTGACAATTCATGTAAGTGAAGCATCAGAGACTTTACGTAATAAAAATAAAGATCTCTTTACACAGAGTATTTTGAAAGTTATTTTAAATTCTCTATGCAAATACCTATGCAAATACTCTACTCTATGCAACATTTTGACGAGGAAAATGATCGAACTGAAGCTTATCTCTTGTAGAAATGTCATTTTGTATTCATTATTTTCACCGTTTTGCTCACAAAGCATTTATATATCTAAACATATGAATGGTGTCCAAAAGGAAGTAGCAACTTAAACGCTCGTTAAAGGAGAATTTCACGAGTTCACGTGATATGCGCGAAGGTCAAAAGTGAAAACAGTGCTCTAAATAGTCAGCAAGATCGATTAAAGCGATATAATTAACAAATAAAGTTCACTCAGCTCCAACCATTGCAAAATAGAATTGACACTTTAGAAAATAATTATATCTGATTTTGATACATGCATCATTGTTACTTCTTCATTATGCATGTATTTTAATTAGATATAAATATTCGTACTAAATGACATTAAAATTAGACATAATTATTCGTACTAAATTGACATTTAAATTCGCTATAATTATTCGTACTAAATTGACATTTCATTTAGACATAATTATTCATACTAAAATGACATTTCAATTAGACGTAATTGTTCGTGCCAAATTGGCATTTCAATTAGACATAATAGATCGCACTAAATGGAAATTTCAATTAGATATAATTATTCGTACTAAATTGACAATTCAATTAGATATAATTATTCGTATTAAATTGACATTTCAATTAAACATAATTGTTCGTACTAAATTGAAATTTCAATTAGACATAATTATTCGCACTAAATTGAAGATTTGTAATTATATTAAATATTCGTATAGTGTTCTTTTTATATATTTGGAGATCAGTTGTAGAAACTGCCACACCTCTCAATAAAATATTTACTGTATATATATATATATATATATATATATATATATATATATATATATATATATATATATATACTTGCAAAAGCTTATTACAGGTCTAGGTAAGTAATTTAAATATGCGTGAAGTATAAACTAAGAGTAAAGTTCAATATAAACATAGACACATACAGACAAGCACCTAGTGGTTAGAGAGTCCGCCTCGGTTGCGGGAGGTCGCGGGTTCGTCCCCCAACCGAGTCAAACCAAAGACTTATAAAAATGGTACTAACAGCTGCAACGTTAGACGCTCAGCATTAAGAGGTTAGTCTTAGGATTGGTCCTTCTGGTGTTAGGATCATGTGACTGGGTGAGACATCATGCTACATGTCTGTGGCATGATGTTCCAGTGCTAGCATAACAATAAACTGCCACACTGCAGATATCGTAGCGATATGACTGAAAATGTTTTAAAGGAGCAGCAGGCAGGGTGAACAGACCACTTTGTACGAGACCTTATTTTACAAAAATAAAGGTTCCTACAGGGGCTGAAAAATAAGGTCAATAACGCTAAACCGAACCTCCTAACTTTTATTATTACCGTATAGTTTGAAAAACGAATAATAAATCGTTCGGTTTAGCTCATTTTTGTTATTTTATTTTTGACTTTTTTGTTTTTTATGTTATAGTGCGTTTAGTTTACTCGCCGGGTCACTTAATTTTTGTCGTTCACCCTGCCTGCTGCTGTAATTAAACAATTATTATAAATATTATTAATATGGTTGTCATCGGAGAACATCATTCAGCTAGATTAGCAAGAGAGCGACTAGAAGCAATTAGAAAATATCTACCTGTTCGTGATGCTGTCAAGCAACAACTACAAGAACGTCAGGAATCTCATGTTGAATTTGAAGAGGATACAAAACAATTATTTAAACCTATTACAGAGACAACTAAACCTCTTCTTCCAGTATCTGAGAAAATTGCAGAGGCAACTGGCAAAATAGCAGAAAGAACTAAAAAAACAAGATTCTACGAGACCTTCCAGCTAAAATAGCTGCTGCTCAACCAATGCAAGAAATACTTGAAGGTATTGACCAAGCTCGTGCTGAAATAGGTGATATAAAAGATCGTATACCGGAATCAGAAAAAGAACCAGAAGCAAGAGCCAGGGTTAATTTGGTTGATAAGTTTACTGTAAAAGGTATTGATCTTATTAGAGAAGCTGATGATCTAAAATTAATTAAGATTGCAGTAATTATCATGGTCGAAAACAATATTTACAATCTGAGTTCGCTGATGATCCTGTGAACGAGGAAACTTGGCATAAATGGATGTATCGCATACGTAAAAACGCTAATCAAGTTCGAAAAAATGATCCAGATTTTATTGACTTTGAAAATAAGATAAAAAACTATACTACACAACAACAACAAGTATCACCACCATCACGACAACAAGTATGGTCTCCATCAATACGACAAATACTACAGCAAGCACGACAACAAAAACATCCAGAACAACACGAAGAGGAGGAGAAAAAACGGCTAAGGGTTCCCCTTAGTACAGAAGACGACTATGATGACTGGTGGGAAGAACAAAAGAGAAGAGAAAAAGAAGAAAAAAGGATAGAAAGAATGGAAAAAGAAGAAGAAAGAAGAGAAAGATATCCTTCTTCGGATTTTATAAAATCTTCTACTGGAAGCGGTCTTTCTACTGGAGGTGATTTTACTCTGTCCTAATAACGTTATCTCTGATGTTGATCGACTAGAAATCCTCATCGGAGGAAAACGAGCTGGTAATAATTCTCCAGAAATAATTAATGAAGTAGCCGATATTTGCAGACGGTTATTTACAGGTGGTATCATGGACGTTGATGTTTATCAGTCTCTTATTAATGAAACTGCCGATGACTACTACAGTGACTAAGTACGTAATTAAATACAATTACTATAATAAAATGATCGTATATAGTACTCAACGTGGACCAACCATGGTCAGGGTAATAAACTCACGATTACCAGTATACAAGACAACCTACGGAGATGGACTAGGTGATGTTGTTCAGGGTCTATTTAGAAGGATAGCCCCAAAAGCAATACCGATCGCAAAGCAACTGGGAATGAAAGCTATTGATAAAAAAAAAAAAAAAGGTATTGGTGCTATGGGTAATCTCGCTGGTAAAGCATTTTCAGCGATCAAAGATAGACTAACACGATTAATACGACGAAAACCTCAACCTGTAAAATTACCTAGTACTGAAGTAATGCCTGCAAATGTCAGTAAAATAATAAATCAAGTTGTTAATCAAAAGCTATCAGAGTTGGCTGATGTACCAATGTCAGAAAAAGAAAAAAATATAACCGCTAGTCTGATAGCTGGAAGTGGTTTCACTTCCCGAAGTGGTCTTCGTTTTAGACGATAATAATTATAATAAAGATGTTCAAGCGCATATCTGATCCCGCATTCGACATGGACGCACCAGTACTTAAAGATGAGTCTGTGCGTGATTATCAATATTATTCTTATGATGCTCGAATTCCAGATCAGCGTGGACGAACTGAACTGCAAGTTCAGGATACAAGTAGGTATTTCTTACCCGCTGAGGCTTTTATTGAAGTAGAAGGTGAAATTTTAAATAACGCTGCTCCTGCAGCACCAGTAGCATATGGAGCTGAAGTTAGGGTTGGTTTTGTTAATAATGGTATTATGGCGTTATTTGATAGTGCTACGTACATGATTGACGGAAAAAATATTGAATCAATCCAGAAAGACGTCGACGTTGCAACGACAATACTTGGTCTTGCAAGATACAGCGATGATTATTCAAGATCAACTGGTCCATCAATGATGTTTGTAAAGGATACTTCTAACCACCCTGACAATAGAAATCAGATTACTCGACAGCCCAATAATCGAGCTGTTCCTGCTGTTGCTGCTGCTATTGAAGATCTATATTTTCCAAATCCAGAATTTAACTTAGGATTTGCAGCACGTAGATCAATGTTAAAAGGTGATAGTAGAGCATTTTCATGTGCGATTCCACTGTCACATATCTTTGGATTCTGTAGAAATGTCAGAAAAGTCATTTTTGGAGCCAAACATACAGTTGTACTTGTACGAAAAGCAACCGACAACGATGCATTATGGAGACCCATTGGTGATGATGGTAGAGTAATTCTTACGAAGCTTTCATTGTGGATGCCGGTGATGACCCCATCAATAACTGAAGAAGATCGTCTACTCTCTTTTATGAATCAAGGTGGTAAATCAGCATTATCGTGGTTAACAATGACCACAGATGCTATCCAGAGTAATATTAATGGTTTATTTACATGGCAAATAGCTTCTCAGCAAGGTGTTTCTGCGCCACGACATATATTTATTACATTTCAAGATAATGCACGATTGAATAATCAAACACGTAATACAATGACATTTGACAATCTTGGTGTTTCTGAAGTTTCTTAAAGAATAAATGGACATCAAGAACCATCTGAAGATATTTTATTGAATTTTGATCAAAATCATGTAGCGCGTGTATATCATCGTCTAATGACGTTCATGGGACGTGATCAAAATATTGATACTGGTTTACAAATATCACAATTGGATTTTACAACCTTATATCCAATTTATCACTTTTCGCTCGAACATTTGGATTTATACAGACAGTCAGTAGTTGATATACATTTTCGAGCTCATGTTAATAGAGATATTGGAGTTATCCCTAATTACAGGGCAATTGCTGTCATACTCAGCGATAAATCGATGTTACTTGAAGGTGCTGGTGGACGAATGAGAGTCGTTGATGCGCCAGTAGAAAACATGTAATTAGATCGTTTATGAATATTATAATGTCGTATAATCACGTTAGTGTTAGTCTGACTCCTGGTCAGATCAAAAGGATACAATCAGCATCAAAAAATAATTGCGGATTAAAAATATCACTAAAGAAAGATCAGATGAGCGGTTCAAATAAATTATCTCTTACAGAACGTCAGCTCGGGTATTTCAATGAAACCAAAAAATCAAATAAAGGTATAAAACTTAATCTTTCTGCGGGTGCCATTAAAGATATTATTAAGACGGGTGGTTTATTTCCACTTCTTGCTGCTATACCAGCATTAATAGCCGCTGCAGCCCCAGCTGTTGCAAAAGCAGCTGCGCTAGGTGCTGTTGGAACCGCTGCTGGAATGGCATTACAGAAAGCAACAGGAAAGGGAATCAAAAAAAAGGGAAGGGGTCTAAGATTACCAGGGACTCCACATTCATGGTACGGAAAGGGACTAAGATTACCAGGGACAGTTTACTGATATCTCCTATGTCCAATTTTGATTTACTAGATGCTGCTAAAAAAATAAAAATAAAAAATTTTAGAGGAGTTTTCATGCGCGATCAATTACCAAAACAACCAAATAACATTGAAACAGGTATTATTAATCTCGATGAAAATTCTGGTCCAGGCACGCATTGGGTCGCTTATGCAATTGATCCACGTGGAATTATTTATTTTGATTCATATGGACTAGCTCCACCAAAAGAATTCTTAAAGTATATTAGCGGCGATCAAAGTACACCAATATGGTATTCAACGTTACCAACACAAACATTAACTGATCCACCAATATGTGGTCGAGAAGTACTTAACGTACTTGATGCTATATCAAAATCAACAAAACCACCCCACAAAGTTGTACATGAATATACTACGACGTCACATTTAAACAGACATTAGTAAATATAATGGTAGATATTTATGGAAGATCTTCTCGTGGTAAAGGTTATCAGCAAGTTGATTTATCTAAATACGCAACTCTCGATCAGCTCAGAAATGAAATTGATGATTTATTAACATAACCAGTGTGGATCAAAATGAAGTAGTTGTTTTTCAGGATAAGGAAGGACGATTAAAAACTAGTAATATACAACTTCCAGATGTACTTATACGAGTTCCTAATGCGGTTGTTAATAATATAGTTACTTTTACTGATCAGGGTAAAATACAAGATTCCGGTACGTCAGTCAACGATTATATTAAGAAAGCTGGTGATTCATTTACAGGTTCAATTATTATGAATCAAAATAAAATTACAGGTCTTGGAAACCCAACCGCAGATGCAGACGCCGCAACATAGAAATATGTCGATGATCAAGAATCTAAGTACGTATTGGTCAACGGCGGTATAATGCGTGCATTTCTCAACATGAATAATAATGGCATTAATAATCTTAGAACACCAGGATATGATTTTGATGCTGCAACGAAGAAATACGTCGATGATAAGGAAATTCCTATAACAACTTCGCTAGCTACAATTAATGATGGAATTGCTTCATTTAGAACTGATTATGTTAATCACGTACAAACTTTTTTAAATTTTCGTAGAAATGTAAACAAATCCATTAAAGATTTTTTTGGTGATCCACCAACCGTTGACATAAAACTAGCCGACGTTAACACGAAACTCAATGATATTGTCAGTGGAATACCTAGTATTGTTCAAAAAACTAATCTGATTAAAATTCCACACGACAAATTAAAAATATCGTATATACAGTAGCATCAGGATCATCAACATGGACACCACAAAATAACACACTTGAACATACCGCAGAAGTAACTGGGTTATGCAGGTTATCTATATATGGTTCGGAAATTAATGCGGCAACTTCATTATCACCGAATGAATATCTTAATCCTCTATTGGTGATGCTAACCAAGAACATCAAAGAAATCTTTACTCTGATATCAACGGAAATGCCTCCGAGACGTTACTGGTGGTGCCTAGAATTCGTAACTGAAACTTAATTAAATGACGTTGTTAGTATAATGGATCAACCTCAGTCTCGCATCGACGTTCAACGTTACAGATGCAATCAGGTATATGAGCGTCTCACTAAACTAAATAATTTTATCGACTATTATAACACGAAAATAAAAAAATACAAAAGACGTATAGTTGTCATCGATGTAGTTGTTTACTCGGTTTCTGCTGTTATTACTGGAACAGGATTATTATTATCAACGTTGACGATGACAGCACCTACTGTTATAACCATGATTGTTTCAGCATCAACGACTATTGCTGGTGTTCTCGGTATTATAACCAAAAAGATAGATACCTGTACAAATGTTAAATTGCACGATTATATGATTAAATTACATACAGTGGCAGAGGCATATTCTAAACTATCTTTGTACGTTTCTTCGTGTGTCAGTGATGGTGAAATATCCGATACTGAATTTACTATGATGATGAAAACCTATGATGACGCTTTTAAGGTGATCGCTAATGATTTTAACGAATTAAATAACAACAATAATAATAATGACAGACAGGGAGTTACTTCAGCAGATCGTTACTAATACAACTCCGTCAAAAACTACTATGATATCGTTAAGTTCGACCAATCCTGAGTTTAGTGTCAATTTTCCAACCGCAATTCCTGCAAAAGAAATAGCATTAGCGCAATTGCGAGTTTATTATAGCTGGCCCAATATTAGATCAAAATCATTTGGTGGACTACAGCCAAATAATTCATTAGTATTCGCTAATAAGAATGAACCTGATGGAACTCCTGATTGGCAAGTAGTTGCTATTCCAACGGGCAGTTATCAAATAGAGCAGATTAATGATGAGTTCCAACGCAGAATTAAATCTATTACAGGAAAAGAATCAAAAATAGCAATTACTGTATACGAACCAACATTATCTGCGGTTATTGAAATAAATTCCCCTGATTACTCCGTAGATATTTATCAAAGTTCGATTAGATCAGTATTAGGATGGCCTGAATATCCACCGGTTTATCAAGGACCACCAGAACCACAGAGATCTGATTTTGTCATAGATGTTAAAAAATTTATACAACTTCCAGAATATCGAAAAAATTATCCGTTTATAGAGACTCCGGATGCTTATCGTGGTTATGCACAGCATACTCATTATATAGATTTCGTTCGGGGTAAAGGTACAACAAGAATAGCAACAATTAATGTTGAAGAAATTAACTCAAAATCAAGACCAATTAAATCTGAACACGGACGTGTACTTAATGATCTAAGAAATTTATTTTCTAGCATTAGCACTTCCTACAATGATGACTTAAAAAATCAAATAATTGAAACAATACAACATTTGAATCAGGTTGCATCAGACTTAGAATATGTAAATAAGGCTATCGTTGATAGAGAAAAAACATTAAACGTACCGGTAGATAGATTTCATAGTACTTATATAGTTAATGAAGATGATCCTATTCAGCGTGTAAGCTATAAACGCTTATTTAAAACAGTATTTCTTAAATATTATGGAATCACAGAAGAACAGCTACCAACATTTGTAATTCCTGGATTTAATTCTGAAGAGCTAAAGAAGTCAGTTAATGATCTTATTGATGAACACTTTAAAAGAATATGTGATTCATGGAAAAAATTAATACCTACACCGGTTATACTAAAACATAATAATAATCCACATGGTGCCGGACGTCATATATCGCCAGGCATTGTAAATATAACAACAACAATTGCGGTCAATCTGGTATGTGACGTAATTGATGATAGTTATCAAGTAGATCTTTCAAAATCTAATCAGGCCCAACAGGGGTATATACTATATTCATTTAGCCCTAAAGACCCGCCTGGTTGGTTAATTGTAACTGAGCCAATTAACCCAATTTATTTACGAGTTAATAATCCATTTCTGACAAGAATAAATTTCAAACTCACTGACCAGGCAGGAAACATTTTGGATCTAAGACAAGAATCTCTTAATATTAATTTGTATATACGCTCGTAGAACGTCCGATTAAATAATCAGGGGACAAAAAAATAATCTGATTAGTAAATACATGAATAATAATCAATTTTTATGATTAAAGCAATTGTATATATAATAAAGCGAGATAACTCGGCTATCTCTCTCTGCGGAGTAAATTGAGCGATTATTTCCCTTACTACTACGTCGTTACCTGTACAAACCCAGTTGTATATACGTGTATAGCGTATTAGTCCGTCTGTCTGTTACATTAACGAATTATAACTTATACGTGCAAATTATTTTATGAATTTTGAAAAACTGAAGTACAGTTCTACATTCTATTAGTAATACAAGTTCTGTGAGACAGCACAAATATTTTATATATACTTAAATTTAACTGTATTATTGATAAGAGAGCGATGGCCGAAGTGGTAAGACGGTTGGACGTAGATCGAAGTTGTGCAGACTCTCGCGTGTTCGAGTCTCCAAAAATGCTAAAGATATTATCTTGCATTTGGTGACTGATGCTATTTAATTGGGGGTACGAAACCCAACAGAAAAATAATACAACTTTCCCACCATGTAACCACGTGGTGGGTGCAATTTTGCACTCCCCGGGGTTTATATGGGGGGAGAGTTGTATAAAATCTGTTGGACGTAGATAAATCCCCCCTTTGTATTCCGTCCATAGTTAAGTTTATGTTTGTGCCGTCTGCGAAAATCAAAATCATCACCATTTGTATATATTCATGTTCATATAATCATAATCATCTGTATATAATCATCATCATCTGTATATAATCATCTGTATATAATCATCACCATCTGTATATAATCATCTGTATATAATCATCATCATCTGTATATAATCATCTGTATATAATCATCACCATCTGTATATATTCATCTGTATATAATCATCACCATCTGTATATATTCATCTGTATATAATCATCCTCAAAAAACAGTCCCCTGACCTTCAGCAGCAGGAAGGGTGAACAGACCACTTTGTACGAGACCTTATTTTACAAAAATAAAGGTTCCTACAGGGGCTGAAAAATAAGGTCAATAACGATAAACCGAACCTTCTAACAATATTATTACAGTATAGTTTGAAAAAACGGATAATAAATAATTTTAGTTAGCTCATTTTTGTTAATTTATTTTTGACTTTTGTTATAGTGTGTTTAGTTTACTTACCGGGTCACTCAATTTTTGTCATTCACCCTTCCTGCTGCTATGAATTTATCCAGATCAACTATTGCATGTATATACAGTGTGAAGTGAGTCATACATAATATATGTACTGAGATAGGTATGCGTACCGATTTTTCAAGGACGTGTGACGTAGTAGTTCAAAAATAGTTGTGTTTATCGATAGTCCATGTATTTGTGTGCAGTTTATTTCCGTGTTTTAATTTTAAATATAATACATTTTAATCGGTTCATACATATAATGGCAAAATATCTTAATAAAATTATAAATATTTATTTATTTGTAAAATCAGATATCAAATGCTATTGCACAATAATCACATATAATAATTTCTAAAACGTATATTTGTAGTCGAGTTCGTTAGCTCAATGTTAAAGTTGCTGGAAACTTTAATACTGATGTTCGCGGTTCGACCCCAGATCTCGCCGAGATGGGTTCGGGTCCCCGGGTCGCCCACGTCTTTTAATAAGTGGGGGGGAGGCATCCCCTGAGATTTCGATAAATCACCACGTATCTCGTGGTCGGATTCCATTTTGGATTCTACCCCGGGGTTTCGTGGGGGTTTTATCGAAATCGCAATGCCTAGACAGCCTTCTGAATTGCTAATATTTCACTTTCGTCGATTAGAAATTCGCCGGGAGGTGTGTCTATGCAATACCCCCCCCCAAAAATAATCAGTAGTATGCCTTGAGCTCTCTGCCCCATGGAAGAACCCCCAAATAAACATCCAGAAAGGGTGTTAGCCAAAAGAAACAGAACATGGGAGTGCCGCATAATAGTCATAAGAGAGAGAATGACAATGTAAGGACCCCATGAAAGTCACACAGGCTATCGAGGGGCTCCATTGAAGGGTAACCGCTGGGATCTACTGATTATTTTTGATAAATTAAAATACAAACAAACATGCATACATACAGACATACATAGAAAGGGGAAATAATTCTCTAGCAGAGGAGGAGCAGAGTTATCGCGCTTTATTAAGTATTTTTGGTGATTTCAAATTCAATTAAATATCTATTATAAATATTATTAATAATGAGTATTGGAGAACCACACTCAGCTAGATTAGCACGAGAAAGACTAGAAGCAATTAGAAAATATTTACCTGTTCGTGATGCTGTCAAGCAACAATTACAAGAACGACAAGAATCTCATGTTGAATTTGAGGAGGATACAAAAAAATTATTTAAACCTATCACTGAGACCACTAAAGGTATTCAACCTGTGTTAGAGAAAACCGCTGAAGAAACTGGAAAAATAGCAAAAAGAACAAAACAGACAAAAAAGATTCTTAGAGAACTTCCAGCCGAAATAGCTGCTGTGTTACCACCTCCTGCTGAACCAGCGCCTGCAGAACCAGAACCAGCACGGGGCAGAGTTAATGTAGTTGACAAATTCACTGATGCTGCCGTTAATGATATCAAATCGGCTAAAAACGTAGGTCACTTAGCTAAAAGCGCGGTCATGAGTTACAATAACCGAAGAAATTTATTAAAACCTGATTACGCAGATGACACTATTAGTCGTGAATTATGGTACAGGTGGATATTTCGTATCCATTATGGAGTTGATCAAGCTAGAAATAATGATTCTAGATTTATTGATTACAATAATTCTATTGATAAATATATCACATTCATGCAGTTAACACCACCACAACAAGAACAATTACAGCAACAACAACAAAAACAAAAACCTCCAAAACAACCAGAAAAAGCACCAAAACCATTTTAGCAATCATTTCGTGATTATCCAGGATCACCAAAATCACAAATACCAGTTCTATCTCATACACCAAAGAAAACAACATCATCGAAACCAAGTGAAGAGGAAGAAGAAGAATTTCAAGACGCTCCCGGTGTAATTGGAAGTGGTTTAGGAAGTGGTCTTATTGCTTGTCCCAATAATATCCTTGCTGATGTCGATCGATTAGAAATCCTCATCGGAGGAAAACGAGCTGGTAATAATTCCCCAGAAATAATTAATGAAGCAGCTGATATTTGCAGACGATTATTTACTGGTGGTATCATGGACGTTGATGTTTATCAGTCTCTTATTAATGAAATTGCCGATGACTACTACAGCGACTGAGTATGTAATTAAATATAATTACTATAATAAAATGATCGTACATAGTACTCAACGTGGACCAACTATGGTCAGGGTGATAAATTCTCGATTACCAGTATATAAAACAACCTACGGAAATGGACTAGGTGATGTTGTTCAGGGTCTATTTAGAAGGATAGCCCCAAAAGCAATACCGATCGCAAAGCAACCGGGAATGAAAGCTATTGATGTTGTTCGTGAAAAAGGTATTGGTGCTGTTGGTAATGTTGCTGGTAAAGCATTTTCAGCGATTAAAGATAGATTAATACGATTAATACGCAGACCTGCGGTCCGACCTCAACCAGTAAAATTACCTAGTACAGAAGTAATGCCTGCAAATGTCAGTAAAATAATAAATCAAGTTGCTAATCAAAAACTAGCAGAGTTGGCTGATGTGCCTTTATCAGAAAAAGAAAAAAATATAACCGCTAGTCTGATAGCAGGAAGTGGTCTCACTTCCCGAAGTAATCTTCGTTTTAGACGATAATAAATATAATAAAGATGTTCAAGCGTATATCTGATCCCGCATTTGATATGGACGCACCAGTACTTAAAGATGAGTCTGTGCGTGATTATCAATATTATTCTTATGACGCTCGAATTCCAGATCAGCGTGGACGAATTGAATTACAAGTTCAGGATACAAGTAGGTATTTCTTACCCGCTGAGGCTTTTATTGAAGTAGAAGGTGAAATTTTAAATATTGCTAATCCTGCAGCACCAGTAGCATATGGAGACGATGTTAGGGTTGGTTTTGTTAATAATGGTATTATGGCGTTATTTGACAGTGCAACGTACATGATTGACGGAAAAATATTGAATCTATTCAGAAGGACGTCGACGTTGCAACAACAATACTTGGTCTTGCAAGATATAGTGATGATTATTCAAGATCAACTGGTCCATCAATGATGTTTGTAAAGGATACTTCTAACTACCCTGATAACAGACAATATAATATAAGACGACCGAGAAATAATGCCAACAACGCTGACGCTGACTTGTGGCCTGTGGTTCATGGTGCTAATCCAGAATTTAATTTAGGATTTACAGCACGTCGAGCAATGTTGCGTGGTGAAAGAAGAGCGTTTTCATGTTCAATTCCATTGTCACATATCTTTGGATTCTGTAGAAATGTCAGAAAAGTCATTTTCGGAGCTAAGCATACGGTTGTACTTGTACGAAAAGCAACCGACAACGATGCATTATGGAGACCCATTAGTGATCCTGGCAAAGTAATTCTTACAAAACTTTCATTGTGGATGCCGGTGATGACTCCATCAATAACTGAAGAAGATCGTCTACTTTCTTTTATGAATCAAGGTGGTAAATCAGCATTATCGTGGTTAACAATGACCACAGATGCTATCCAGAATAATATTAATGGTTTATTTACATGGCAAATAGCATCACAACAAGGTGTTTCTGCACCACGATATATATTTATTGCATTTCAAGATGCTGCACGGGTGGATGATCAAACACGTAGTATTATGACATTTGATAATCTTGGTGTTTCCGAAGTTTCCTTAAGAATAAATGGACATCAAGAACCATCCGAGGATATTTTACTGAATTTCGATCAAAATCATGTAGCACGTGTATATCACCGCCTAATGACGTTCATGGGACGTGATCAAAATGTTGATACTGGTTTACAAATATCACAATTGGATTTTACAACCTTATACCCAATTTATTATTTTTCGCTCGAACATTTAGATTTAACCAGACAATCTGTAGTCGATATACATTTTTGAGCTCATGTTAATAGAGATATTGGAGCTATCCCTAATTACAGGGCAATTGCTGTCATACTCGGCGATAAATCGATGTTACTTGAAGGTGCTGGTGGACGAATGAGAGTCGTTGATGCTCCAGTAGAAAACATGTAATTAGATTATTTATAAATATTATAATGTCGTATAATAATGTTAGTGTTAGTCTGAATCCTGGTCAGATTAAAAGGATACAATCAGCATCAAAAAATAATTGCGGATTAAAAATATTGCTAAAGAAAGATCAGATGAGCGGCTCAAATAAATTATCTCTTACAGAACGTCAGCTCGGGTATTTCAATGAAGCCAAAAAATCAAATAAAGGTATAAAACTTAATCTTTCTGCGGGTGCCATTAAAGATATCATTAAGACGGGTGGTATATTTCCACTTCTTGCTGCTATACCAGCATTAATTGCCGCTGCAGCCCCAGCTGTTGCAAAGGCAGCTGCATTAGGTGCTGTTGGAACTGCTGCTGGAATGGCATTAAAGAAAGCAACCGGACAGGGAATCAAAAAAAGGGAAGAGGTCTAAGATTACCAGGGACCCCACACTGGTACGGAAAAGGCCTAAGATTACCAGGGACAATTTACTGATATCTCCTATGTCCAATTTTGATTTACTAGATGCTGCTAAAAAATTAAAAATAAAAAAATTTAGAGGTGTTTTCATGCGTGATCAATTACCAAAACAGCCAAACAATATTGAAACAGGTATTATTAATCTCGATAAAAATTCTGGTCCAGGCACGCATTGGGTCGGATATGCAATTGATCCACGTGGAATTATTTATTTTGATTCATATAGACTAGCTCCACCAAAAGAATTCTTAAAGTATATTAGTTGCTATCAAAGTATTCCAATATGGTATTCAACATTACCTACACAAACATTAACTGATCCACCAATATGTGGTCGAGAAGTACTTAATGTACTTGATGCTATATCAAAATCAACAAAACCACCCCACAAAGTTGTACATGAATATACTACGACGTCACATTTAAACAGACATTAGTAAATATAATGGTGGATATTTATGGAAGATCATCCCGTAGAGGTCATCAACAGGCTGATTTATCTAAGTATGCAACTCTTGATCAACTCAGAAATGAAATTGATGATTTATTAAATCTCGCAAGTGTGGATCAAAATGAAGTAGTTGTTTTTCAGGATAAACTAGGACGATTAAAAACAAGTAATATACAACTACCAGATGTTCTTATAAGAATTCCAACTGCAGTCGCTGATAATATAGTTATTTTTGCCGATCAAGGTAAAATACAAGATTCTGGTACATCACTCAGTAATTATATTAAGAAATCCGGCGATGTATTTACCGGAGACATTAATATGAACCAAAATAAAATTACAGATCTTGGAAATCCAACCGCAGATACAGACGCCGCAACAAAGAAATATGTCGACGATCAAGAATCTAAATATGTACTGACCAACCGCGGTATAATGCGTGCATTTCTCGACATGAATAATAATGGCATTAATAATCTTAGAACACCAGAATATGAGTTTGATGCTGCGACGAAGAAATACGTTGATGATAAGGAAATTCCTATTTCAACTTCGTTAAAAACAATCGGTGATGAAATTACTACACTTAGTGCTGAATTATCTAAATACATAGAAATGTTCTTAAATTTTCGTAGAAATGTAAACAAACAGCCCTTCAAAGAATTGTTTGGTGATCCACCAACCGTTGACATAAAACTAGCCGACATTAACACGAAACTTAATGATATTGCCAGTGGAATACCTAATATTGTTCAAAAAACTAATCTGATTAAAATTCCACACGGACAAATTAAAAATATCGTATACACAGTAGCATCAGGGTCATCAACATGGACACCACAAAATAATACTATCAAATATACCGCAGAAATTACTGGTATTTACAGGCTGTCCGTATTTAGTGATGAAAGATTTGCTATAATTAACAACTATATATTGCGTCATTCAACTGATTCTCTCTCTGGAGTTCTATCTATATTGTTAAGAAAAGATGTTGAAGAAATATTTATACTGAGAATATATGATCAAAAAAAAAACTCAGAGCCTTATTGGTGGCATATGGAATTTGTGGCTGAAACACCGCAATTAGTCACTTAATATAACAATAATGGATCAACCTCAGTCTCGCATTGACGTTCAACTTTACAGATGCAATCAAGTATGTGAACGTCTGACTAAACTAAATAATTTTATCGACTATTATAACACGAAGATAAAAAAATACAAAAGACGTATAGTTGTTATCGATGTAGTTGTTTACTCGGTTTCTGCTGTTATTACTGGAACAGGATTATTATTACCAACATTGACGATGACAGCACCTACTATTACAACCATTATTGTTTCAGCATCAACGACTATTGCTGGTGTTCTAGGTATTATAACCAAAAAGATACATACTTGTACAAATGCTAAATTACACGATTATATGATTAAATTACACACAGTGGCAGAGGCATGTTCTAAATTATCCTTATATATTTATTCGTGTGTTAGTGATGGTGAAATATCTGATACTGAATTTGCGATGATGATGAAAACTTATGATGATGCTTTTAAAGTGATCGCAAATGATTTTAATGAATTAAATAACAACAATAATAATAATGACAGACAGGGAATTACTTCAGCAGATCATCACTAATACAACTCCGTCAAAAACTACGATGATATCGTTAAGTTCGACCAATCCTGAGTTTAGTGTCAATTTTCCAACCGCAATTTCTGCAAAAGAAATAGCATTAGCACAATTGTGAGTTTATTATAGTTGGCCCAATATTAGATCAAAACCATTTGGTGGACTACAACCAAATAATTCATTAATATTTGCTAATAAGAATAAGCCTGATGGAACTCCTGATTGGCAAATAGTTTCTATTCCAACGGGTAGTTATCAAATAGAGCAGATTAATTATGAGTTCCAACGCAGAATTAAATCCATCACAGGAAAAGAATCCAAAATAGCAATTACCGTCTACGAACCAACACTATCTGCGGTTATTGAAATAAATTCTCCTGATTACTCCGTAGATATTTATCAGAGTTCGATTAGATCAGTATTAGGTTGGCCTGAATATCCACCGGTTTATCAAGTACCACCAGAACCACAGAGATCTGATTTTGTCATAGATGTTAAAAAATTTATAAAACCTCCAGAATATCGAACAGAAATAAATGCTTACCCATGGCGACGATATTTTGGTGATGGAGTTATACATTATATAGATAAAACAGAAAACCATTTTACAAAAATAGTTGATGGTAAAAAAGGTAAAATAATAGTACTTGATGTTGATGAAATAAATTCATATGCTAATACAATTAAGTCTGAACACGGACGTGTACTTAATGATCTAAGAAATTTATTTTCCAGCATTAGCACTTCCTACAACGATGACTTAAAAAATCAAATAATTGAAGTAATACAACATTTGAATCAAGTTGCTTCAGACCTAGAGTTCATGAATGATATTATTGTTAATAGAGAAAAAAAATTAGTGAACATATTAGCAGATAGACGATATAAAGAGTTATATATAGTTAATGAAGACGGTCCACCTCGAGCTGTTAGACTAAATCTTCTGTTCACAACAGTATTTCTAAAACATTTCGGAATTACGCGAGAACAACTATCAGCATTTATAATTCCTGGATTTAATTCTGAAGAGCTAAAGAAATCAGTTAATGATCTTATTGATGAACAATTTAAAAGAATATGTGATTCATGGAAAAAATTAATACCTACACCAACTATTCTTAAATATAATAATGATCCACACGGTGGTGGTCGACATATCTCACCTGGTATTGTTAATATAACAACAACAATTGCAGTCAATCTGGTATGTGACGTAATTGATGACAGTTATCAAGTAGATCTTTCAAAATCTAATCACCGCAGTGGCACTGCGGAACAGGGGTATATACTATATTCATTTAGCCCTAAAGACCCGCCCGGTTGGTTAATTGTGTCTGAACCAATTAACCCAATTTATTTACGAGTTCATAATCCATTTCTGACAAGAACAAATTTCAAACTCACTGACCAGGCAGGAAATATTTTGGATCTAAGACAAGAATCTCTTAATATTAATTTATATATACGCTCGTAGAACGTCTGATTAAATATTTCCTAATATAATAAGGGAAAAAATAATCTGATTCTGAAATAATATATTTTTTTAATCTGATGGGTTTATGGGGACTACATTTTTTTAAATAATTATTCAGAGACTGATATTATTTATTTTAAAGAAATAATTATTATATAATGAACCAAGAAAATATAAATGATATTATTTCTGCTATTAAAAAATTAAAACATAACAGAATAAATCTATCTGATAATCTCGATCCTGAAAAAATATTATGCGATTATGAAATATTAAAACAAAGAAAAATTGACAATAAATGCACATTACCATCCAATTATAAATTTGTAAAATCAATTTATCAGTCTATGCTTGAATCATTAGCTATGGTAAATGACAAACAGGTAAAACTATTTGCGCATCTTGCACGTTCGATCGAAAATATTAGATCCGAACTATCTCGTGAATACGAGAAGAAGAAGATCGTGGATAATCGTGTAATGCAATTAAGAAAGATTATATTATTTGATTCTGTCAAAAATGAGAGTGACACCGAGAGCAGCGACGGTGAAGGTAAAATATAGAGTCGAACTATATACAATTTATTTATTAAGAGCACAGAATTAGATATATTCAAATATTATATGCTGGTTATATGTTTTCGAAAATGCTGATTTGTATAATTTATTTGCAACATTTTGTACCGAACTCGGTACAATACCAAAATATTTTGCAGCCGCATTCATTGATTCAAAAGTTATTTCTTGGTCTGTTTCTGTATTTATGGATATGACCGACCTCGGGATCTTGGGATATTTTCCAATATTTCCACGTGCAGTATTCTGACTCTGTGTAATAGCCTGCAGGTTAGATAACCGATTATTTTTGGGATCTCCATCAATGTGATCAACTACAAATCCATCTTTGATGACTCCAAAATAACATTCAAATACGAATCTACTTGATAAGTATCTTTTTCCTCTAGCAACAGTAAATCTAAAATAACCGAGTTTATCAACAGTACCGACTGGGTTTTTTGATTTACAGTTTCTGATCACACCATCTCGCGATGCTTCATAATTTGTATATACTGGATGTTTCAAAAATTCATATTTATTACGAAATGCTTTTTTTCTTAATTCCCCTATAATATCATTGTCGATCATTTCATCATGGGTCTGATTTGTCTGAGTCATTTTATATAATAATATTATTTGTCTAAATCATTATTTTGAAATCTAACTAGATAATCTTCTTCTGTCTTTATAGGAGAGTCAGTGTTATTTTTTTTTGTCATAATATCGTTTTAATTCCCTGTATTTTTTTCCGCCACATTTTAGACACAATTGAGTTTTTCCTCTGACTCCAACACCACACTGAATACACGGTATTGGTCCTGTACTTCCATTTTTGAAACTTTGTGCATGATATCCACAGTATTTGTTCACGCACGGTTTATTACAAAGAGAAGTATATCCAATTCTGAGCCAACACATTTGTTCTTTGTTTCAATCATTATATATATACTAAAATTTTAATTTAAATACTTGTCTTAATTATATGGAGGAATTATCGGCAATTGAACCTCAGATATCCAGATTTGATCTTGACAGACTATCAGAATATAAATTTAGTATTTTGATGCAAGATCTGGCATTAACGGATGAGGATATAATCGAACGTATTCGTGAAGCAAAAAAATGAATTTCGTGACGATGGTGCTGCTCATGTATGGTCAACATTCAGAGTCGGAAATGTTACTAATATGATGAATGACAAACGAGGAAAGGTAATTATTAATCACCTTGATAATCAAAAATATTTTATTTTAATAAAATTTATTGTAAATACAAAAGAAGATATTTGGATTATTCGTGACAAACGCGATCCAGTACACATACAATCAGGAAATAATACTGTTCTCTTAAATAATAAATCTAAACCCGGAATACTAACAGGTGTTGACAAATTATATTATATACAAAGTTAGCCAGCAACTGCAGTTGTATATGGAATATTTCCGCTGAATAATAAACCTGATGTCGGGGATCTAAAACCTATGAAATTGTCAGAATCAAGAATAAACTGTGTAGCTGAACGAGTTACAGAACATTTTACAAACGCGATACGTGGTAATGGTTTAACAGATTTACGACGTAAAAAATAAATACTTGGGCAGAATCAGTTAAAGATACCGGAGCGTCTATCAAAGATGTCGCTGAACTAGAAAAGAAATTAAGATTCCCAATAACAGTAAAAACGTTGACGGGAGAGATTTTATATAAAACAAAATATGAATCAAGAGGAGCTCCAATAGATATTATTGATCATAATTCGCACGCATGGACCTCAGCAGTAACAGTATTTCCACGAGATAGAAAAGTTAAATTGTATGATGGTCATATATTTGATTTTATCAAAAATATCAGTAAAAGTGACCCTGTGTCTGTTTGGTTATTTCAGAGTTCGGAATATGATCATTACGATCAGTTTGTACGGCCTAATGGTGATATTTACCGTACAGAATCTCTTAATGTAGAAATGGAAAATCTTGCGCTGAAATATACTTCAGACGATGTCAAAATTAGACAATTATTAAATAATTGTTTTACAGTTCCATCCGTTGCAGCTCATTTCGCTCAGGAGAAAAATTTATGGAAACCAACACGATCGGAATTTCTTGAGGATATTCATAAAAGTTGCGTAGAATATGGACACGGAGGATTATGGAATACTAAATACAACTATAGTGACATTATATCCGCCGATATGGTGGCATGTTATCCTGGAAGTTTTCCTGGATACGGAGAATGTTCTAAATACTTTAAGAGATTCGGACATCCATCACACGAAATGACCAGGGTTGCGATAAACGGACATTTACCAGATTTTGACTTAACCGGATTTGATCATGTAGAATCATTCGAATTTGCAGAAAATCTCCATCCGATTACTTATATTTGGTTTGGAAGACATTTTTCAGAGCGATGTTGGGTTCCAATAGTACTATTGCGATATATGCTTGATGTTGGAATTTTAATATCTTTACAGGTGAGTGAGGCCATTATATCATATAGTCCACAGAAACAAATTTGGTTACCAGAACCAAATAGATTTAATACTGATGATGCCAGGAAAGAATTTCCTGATCTTAATGAAGATGATATTATTAAAATTACTAATAATATACATAAATGCAGAGACGAGCATGATGAAAAACTTGCAAAAGATCTTGGTAGAAGGATAATTGGTAAATTTACTCAAGGAGGAGCCTATGATCATAAAAGACACTGTACAAGATTGATTATGGACGATGCTGAACTCGATTTTATAATTGCTGATACAAAAAAAAAAAACACATTTATAAATCGGAGTAATGCTTATTTGTCAGACGGAACCAAACTAGGTACAATTGTGAGTTATCTTGATGGTGACTCACCACAATTTACTCATTTAAGATCATCTATGTTGGTATATGTTTCTATAAATCTACTGTCTATGATAAATAGATTTTCTCGTGATGCTGTCAGAGTCGCCACGGATTCGTTTTATACAAATAAAAAATATACGGATTTATTAAAACCGCTACTTGGTAATGGTGAATGGGGGTCATGGAGAATAAAACAAGAAAATATACTTAGCTATTCTGAATCTGCCGACGTTGAAATTAAGGAAATATATCACAAAAATAATAAACTATCAAAATCATCAGCACCATCTGTATATGATCCTGTATCTAGACATAAGACTGTTTATCTTAATGGATGCGGTGGTTCAGGTAAAACAACTCGTGTGATTAAATTATTCATGAATAATAATTCGGATATAATTGTTTTGACACCGACACATAAATTAGCCAGAGAAATAAAAGAGCGAGGAGTAAAATCGTGTACTTATCATAGTTTTTTAGATGGTGTGGAGACACATGGACTCCCGAACGAATGGGTGAAAAATATATACCTAAATATATTATATGGGACGAGATATGCACGGTGCCGTTAGAAATATTAAAAACATTTCTTGAATGGTTATTGACGAAAAATACTGCTGTGATAATGTACGGTGATCATGGTCAACCACCACCCTTTGTTGGACAGTCTCCACATGAATGGCTGAAGAATAATGTAGATTATTATGAAGAAATAAATGATGATCATAGAGCTATTGATGAACTGCTGAAGGAATTTAAAAGATTAATCAGACTACAACCAGACAGTGTACAATGTGAAATAATGCGCGGAGTAATTCCAGAGACTTCTATGAGTGATTTTCTAAATTTATGGAATCCCGCTGATTTAATAGTTGCAAGTAGAAAGATAGTTCGTGATGAACTACAGAATAAATTATTTATGTTACATAAAGAAAAGTTTTCAGATCTACCTGTACCTTTGTGTTATCGCCCAGCAGATACTCGACGACAGAATATTGATGTTGAAATTCCTGGTGGAGACACTGAAAGTGTCCGAGTACAGAATCTTGTCTTGAATGATATTGTTTTAGTCGATATTAATGTCGTTGAGAATGCGCTGAATATGAATAAATCACCGTGGACATTAGGATATGCTATAACAATCCATTCTTCACAGGGGTTAACTATTTCTGATACAAATATCTGGATTATAGATGATCGGATCGAATGGTCGAATTTAGTCTATCTCGCAGTTTCTAGAGTCAGAAGAATATCTCAACTACATAGGGTTATTATGAATTTCATAGAAAATAATGATCAGACTGTTAGCAATGACGTAATAAGAAAAAAATTATCTGGTTATAAGCAGTGTGACAAAAAAAATAACGTGATTTTGATATTAATGTTGAATTTATTATAAAACTAAAACAACTACAGAATAATAATTGCGCAAGTTGCAACTGTAATATGTTGTGGCAATATTCGAATAATAATCCAAGACAATTTACCGTAGATAGAATTAATAGTGATCTTGGTCATACACGTGATAATGTGATGCTGACCTGTCTCGAGTGTAATCGACGTCGGGGCGCTGCACGCCCTGGTTCTGGTTATGCAATTGTATGTGGTGGTAATTGTGTGTCTTCAGGGATTACCTGTAATTGTTCACGTACAAATCCACGTTGAGGGGCTGTAGAATCTAATCTGTAATTGGAGGTCTACCAGTGGATCTAACCACACTAGAAATTGTATGTGTAGTCACGCTCCAGATAGGATCGGTTGTTCTTTTTTTACCACCTTCAAGTTCACCAGGTTCGTATAAATATCTTACAATTACATTACCTAATACTGGTTGAGGTTGATGTCTGTCATTACTACGGGGTATATATTTTTTGTAATCGCATTAGAAGGTTTCATGGAAGTTGAACGAGTAATTTCATTATTTAATGCAACTATCACACTTGGTAACCTCGCAACCCATTCACGAGATCTCTCACCGGATTTAAAGTCAGTAGATATTTCTTTTGCATATTGGTATCCAAATAACTGCTCGGCAAGTGTT
>JAECUM010030969.1:0-18403 GCA_016617855.1 Megalonaias nervosa
CTTCACTGAGTCTATCGAACAACTTCTGGATAGTTTCTAAGTGGTCTTTCCAGGTTTCTTTGTAGACGTTATCATCATATATGTAAAAACCACAGTTGTCTATACTTTATTTATTTAATTACAAATGAAACCATGTAAGTAAATTAATAGCCATCAACTGTTACTAGCTATCGTTTTGAAATTATGAACCTGACCCTCATCAACGTAGGTTTTTTCGTCACTATTGAAATAATTCTTGAACTCTTCAATCAAGATGAGTTGTCTGTACTGAACTCTCTGTGGTAATATTATAACGTTGATACCATAATATGATAGAAATTCCCGTCTCGCCAGCGCAACTCTTGGTGTAATATTTTGACAATATTATATGTTGTGTGAATGATTTAAACGACATTATCTCCTTCATCATTTGCTGCTTTCATATGACTGCAGAATATAGTACTAGATCAAAAGATTTTAACTTGATGCGGAGGAATGCTGGTAGAGACAGTAAATAATTTGTGAATTGAGATTGAGATGGTTGAGATAAATATTAAAACAGTTCAGAATAAAGCCTTGAGTTAATTTTAGTCTCCTAATCACGACTTTATATTACAGTGTTGCAATTATAAGACAGTTCTTCTCATTAGATAATTCTGAACTATTTTATTAATAAATCTGAAATCGATAAATCATACAGTAATTTTAAATGCATAGCCACTTAAACAGTCAATTAGCAAACGTAAATGTAGCCAACCGGAAATTTCTATAACCACGACAATGTGATGTCTGACTAAGAGTAGCAACTTAAGTATATCAGTGTAGGACTATATTATTGATATTAAGGATATGTCTAACTATATTGAAATATATGTATATTTTGTGCAATTATAAATATAAAATGTAAACGTTCTCTTGTACTTATTACAATTAAAACTCGTATTAAGCTAATATGTCCTTAACTAAGCGCTTGATTTGTGTAAGTGATTCGCAGATAAACGTTAAGCCTATAGTTGGGTTAGCATGGCACATTATGTGTGGAAACAAAAACCATCATAAAAAGTAACTTACCGACGGTAAAGAAGTTAAAACAGGTGGAATGCAGGAGGAATAACTCTAGGGCGTGCATATTTGTAAACATATTATCCCATATAGTATGGTTGCCGTCGCTAACTACCTATTAATGTATAGACAGCTCCATAATTACCCTTCACCGGCATAAAGGATCGGCAAGGTCTGTGAGGTCTATGAGGTCACACATCCCCTTTCCAGTTCTTCGAATCTACCCTACACCGCCGAAAACGCTCGGCCAGCGTTATGGGGACTCATACGTCCTAAGCATACCTACCTTCTCATCCACTTCTATTTTGGACTGAGTACTTTATATTCTCAAAACACATCAATGTATGCATGACAAGTTTCTTTCCACGCCACACGGGTGTCTGGCAGGAACACTATTAAAATCGCAACGTCCGTATAGCTCAATTAGTATAACGTATGTTCACTCTTCGCAACATGTTTCGCTCCATCTGTTAACTTTACGGATTTGTGTGACAATAACAAAAATAAAATTTCTGAAAGTGACATACGCCATTTGGAGTATAGCGTTACTTAAGATAACACAAATTTGATAGGATATTAAAATAAAGTGTACTTAGAAATTAAAATGTAACCAAAACATTATCTATGTATGTCAGACCCCGAAATAGGACAGTGGAAATCTGACTTTAGTCAGATAGGTATTGGGTCTTGAGGCTCGTCAGCAAAATAATGGATGACAGACTGCGTTTCCGTTTCGTTTTTCAGAGACTGAACACAAACAGTTTTTTCAACTTGGTTCTAATCTGTTCAGCTTGTCTGTCCACCAATTCTGGCCGAAGATAATGTTAAGTCAAAGATAAGAAGGTTGAAGTGTTCTCTTTTCCTTTCGACACATATTTATTTTTGAACATGTGTCTATTATGGGTTTATGTCCATTTTAGGCATGTACAAATATTCATATTATGTTTGCATCAGTTGCTTCGATAATTACTATCACTCACTTGTCTAGCAATTTGTGTAATGTCAGTCTTTTGCGCTAAAGCGCGAATAATTTTTAATATCGAATTTTAGTATTCTAGTATCCCTTTACGAATAAATTCATGCACAAATCTGATAATAAAATATTAATGACTATTTCTTTTTAAAAAATATGTTATTTTATTTGTTCCCGAATCCCTAAACATAAAATTATGATTGCGCCATAACTGAAAATATCTTTCAAGTTATGCATGATAAACATTAAAACGAATCTAAATGAGCTTGAAAATTTCAAAACAAAAAACGATTCAGCTGAAAAACTGTATTAGAGAAAATATATTTTTCTTTTGTAATACAGATGTAGTTCATGTGAAATAACAACCGATCATTCCTGAAGAAACGAAATGTATGACATGGCTTATAACTCTGAATGGCACTGTGATATTAGGTTCAGAAATGCTTATGCACAACAACAACAAATATGCTAACAAATTTGTGCTTTCAATTTCTCATTCGTTTCTTTCTTTTTGTTTATTACAGGCATATACGATTCTAAGTTTGGGGAGCCTTTGGACTCACTGTTTACACAAACTACATAATGAGAAACATTTATATTTATCATATTCTACATTACATCAAGCAGTTCATCAAATTTACATCCACTATTGTCTGAGATCTTAAATTATAGAACAAAAGAAGAAAAAGGATTGGAAGATAGTAACCCACAAAGAAAATGTATAATACAAACATTGATTTATTTTTGCCTGGGTAATCTTAATTCCTAGAACAGCTGTTCTAATAACTAATTTTACTGTGGCTAAATATTATACTGATCATATCCCAATCCTCATTGCAGTTTGCAATTAATTCTTTTTATGTGCGATATAGAATTCAGAAAGATAATACAAATGTTCAATCAGGTCTTAAATTAAGCATATATGTTGTGTTACCGGCTAAACATATATGATATGCATTAATAAAAATTAGGAAGTTTGGTTATTCTGAATTGTTTGATGTGTCACCACAAATGATCTGCAGAGGTGAGAATTTAGGATGTAATCCAGTATTTTGCACCAATTAGTCAGACGAAATTGACCAAAACGCATTAATATGAATTCATTCCCAAAACAAATGTTGAATGGTTTCTTCTTTATAAAAGTAATATTTTAATCATTAGTTAACGTATTAAGCATTATCAAGACGCTTAACTGTAGCACTTTAGATATTTTTGTAATACCTTATTTCCTTTGAACCTTCACGTTTTCGTTGTTGTTTGCTTTACAATTAATTAAAATGTCATTAGGCCTGCTGGAAAAGTATTTTATTTTGGGGCATTCAGTAACTATTAGTATTCGTATTAGACCGAATAGTTGTGGGTATCTTCGTCTTCGGCAGAACAGTTAAAACCACTATTGGGTACAGACCTAGTTGGAATGTTATCATCGGATCAGCCAAGAACCTAAGGGCTATGCACTTTACTCCAATATACATGGCACTACATACCATACTTATGTTATTGTGTCGAGAAAAACAAACACCACAGCAACCTGCTGTGTATATTTAATTTATATTGTGTGTTTGATCTTTGTCCTTAATTGAGGTAAGAGTTGTGTCCTACATGACTATTGTCACTTTTACAGATGATTACTTATGTTTAAGTTCAAGACCTGAGATTTGCCCTGGACATTTATATTGTCTACCTAATTTTTGTCATGATGTTTACTTGAATTTATGTTCAATACCTGGCCTTGTTTACGAATTTGATGGAATGTTCTATTTGAAATGACCCACATCTAGGGCATTCCGTTGTGTCATGCATCAGGTGAAGTTTGGATATGTGGTAAACAAATCATTCATCCTCGCCGAATTTCATTCATTAACGCTTAACATCAGAACATGCAAGACTTTTGGAATTCAGTCGGCGCATTCTGTACATTGGGACTTGCGATGTGACATATTACTGAGCGCCAAAGTCGCTATAAGTTCAAACCCACTTACTATACGACATGGCGTTTTGGAATAGCAAAGGATGCATTTTGAAATCATTATTGCAAATTATAGGAAACTATGTCCCACATATACAAAACACTTTTCGCATAATACGAAACAAATGCTGAACCATATAATGACTGGTTTAATGTTTGTTTCAAGTGTCCGACTCACACCAAACAAATGCTAACCATATACTGACTGGTTTAATGTTTGTTTCAAGTGTCACAAACTTATGGTTTGAGGGTGATCCATTCTATTAGGTAGAAAAATGAATTTGTTTATATCTGATATGCTAATGTAAAAGTATCGAACATCACATATTCTTTTCTCTGATATTTTACACATCATTTCCAATATCTGACTCCTTATATTTATCAATATATGTCAGACCGATAACAGCCAATCATTCCAATAATATGGTAGTGTCAGAGAACACTGGTTGGGGGGACCAATTAATATACAGCAAAGTACTCTGTGCATAGTTTACAAGCTTCGTATAGGAACGTGGTGTAGAAAATCCCCCAATTTTCCCCTAACTTATGCGTGTCAATCATATTTATACAATGTCTATGGCTTGGCTTCAAACCTTTAAACTAGTTGTCTCAGGACTGGAAGCTTTCGACTGACCATGCTAACTCCTGGCTAATGTTTGCGAAAACCGTGTGAACGTAGGTACATTAGAAGTAACCTACACATTTTCTGTGCCCTCATCACCTAGACATACATGTGGTGCTAGCTGTGGACTTTTAAAATAAATATTCAACTGCCAGTGAGTTTTTGTTCTCCGTTGTATGCAATGTTCTTTACTATGAGTCATTTTTCCTTTCCTAAGGCATGACGCAGTTTTATACGAAGTCAAGTATATTAAATTGCCACTGTGAAAGGAGATTTGCATAGTAGATGTGAACGTGCCAAATTGGCTTTGATTGTTATCCCTACCAATGGGATAATAAATTTAATATGGCATGGTACTGCAATTGGGTATGTGCAGAATTTTGACAAAATGTGGTAAGTACTATTTTTTCCACCTAGGTACTGCTTTCTACCGCTTTCCAAAGCAACAGTATATTAAAGTAAGGACAAGAAATAGGTTTTACTTTTTCAGCGGAGACAGCGGTAGCGATATCAACAATGACAATTTATGTTATGGTTCTGTACTATCGTTTTTGAATGTTACATCGTCTCATCAGTTCCGAAAACCAACTTTAACATTGAGAAATTATTATTATTATTAGAAGTCTTTGATGCTTGATATGCAAGTATTTCCTGTTTTGCCCGCGCAGATGACAGGGGGAATCTTTCTTACCAATGTCAAGATGCGGCTTAGAAGATTTAAACTAACATAGCGTCAACATCAGTCGTTGTATTCAACTGAAACTTTGGAAAATGAGTATAATATAAATATCTATCTATCTATCAAACTGGAGTGTATCAGCAATGACCGCTCCGAGTATGCAAATTAAACTTTTTTTGTTTGATGAGGAAAATATGGTATATATAAAAGTATATTCTATGAATCCATGTTTAAACATTTCCTATTTCGATTGTACTAACGAAATAGGGTTTACATTCACCATATTCAAGAAAACTGGCAGGGTAGCATGCGCTCATAATGACGGACACAACGTCGTCTGGGCATTAATCAGTGTTCCAAAGACCACCATAATCATATTCCAGACCTAATCGCTGAACATCTTCCAGAAAACGTTAGAGAGTTGATATTTAGTTATTTTCTTGTTCGTGCAAAAATACGATGCAACTGCTACAATCGTGAAAGAATTACTACTGATATCGTTTATATTGTCGGCGTTATCGATGTAATTGGACGCGATTGATATAAGGCCGTCATGAACTTCCTTCACATGATAACAATCATCGCTGGGTGATTAAAATTGATCAAAACATTTTGTCACGATTACTGCTAAACAGCATGACATATACTGGATCGAGTTTGAGAATGTCCGCTGTTTTCTCGTAAATCTCACCGGAATTAAATTTAATCGTGGAGTGACACTTTTTGATGAGGAGACCACTCATGTGTTTTGTGTTCAATAAGTTTTATAACCCTACTAATACGCAGATACTTGTCAGAATAATGACGAGCTTCTCGGGTTATTGTCGTAAAAAATAATTGGAGTTTTCAACGCACATTCCAACGCAGTAATATTTTCTAATCAAATGCATTTTCTCTTATACAAACTTCCCACTGAGATATCTTTGAGCTGCATTGCTCTGATAAACAACTACGATGTGTTGCACCAGAAAAATTACCAGTAACGCGCGGCCACACCATAATTGTACCTGCTAGATTCATTCCTCAGTTAAATTCCATACACAACCGACATATGACTAGATATGCATCGTAGTAGTAAACATCATCGATGCCAGTCAACAACCTGGCGAAGAAAAACGACGTCAGCGTAATAACCGACTGACAACCTTTACGTTCTTCACGCATTGGTTCATTTTTAGTCCGATCACCCAATCGTTGCTGATACTGTCATAGATAATAAATTTAATTATATGTAAGTATCCACGGTGAAAAGGCAGTCAATCAATAGTACCACGATCCCACACACCCTTTATGAGAGCATCATATAGGATACTTTGTCCCTCCTGCTCATCTTTCAATGTGGAATACGAGTAAGAAGCGCCATCAACTTTAAACTCGTCTTTTGCATAACAGAAATTTAAATGCAACTCTGAACATTATTTTGAAATTTTTACCCATGAGGAACTTCCTCGTCAAAATCAAACACACTGGCTCAATAATAAGTTCGATATGGGATAGTCCTTGGAATTCTTTCACGTTGTGAAATTAGCCAATTTCGTGATCACGAGGAATTTTCCCCAATTTTTGAAGAAGATCATTCATTTGCTAATATGAGCGCGGCCAGGGAAATTTAACAACAGTAAGCTGAAAATACTCATTTTGTGCCCAACACATTGGTTACATGGAACAGGGCCACCACCCTTGCTCGCACGATCGGCATGCATCCAACAATATTTCTTGAGACATTGCTAGCCTCAACGAAATGTCTTTCCCATGAAGAGTTACGCACATCCTTTTCCCAACATATATATTAATATTATAATGTCTTTAACATGTTTTCAACGTGGGAAAGAGAAGGTGGAGGGCCTCCTCTCAGTTGTTGTTTCAGATCATGATGGAAAACAAATATTCCCGATCACAGTTAGTTACTCTCTCTCTCTCTCTCTCTCTCTCTCTCTCTCTCTCTCTCTCTCTATATATATATATATATATATATATATATATATATATATATGAATTATATATATATAGATATATATATATATATATATATATATATATATAGAGAGAGAGAGAGAGAGAGAGAGAGAGAGAGAGAGTTTACCGCGGTTAAATCTTTTTCAGCAGGATCTGTTCTTTGGTCAACCAGATGGTACAATACCATTTTAGAGGTCGACCCCCACCCCGCTATAATGAATGCATACAGTTGCAGGTTTTCAAAACCCACAGACATTATATCGTACTTGTATTGCTGTGTTCCAAAACATCAAACGCAGCTACATCACGACACATCTCTGGCCTACAGCTCTAACAATAGTTGCTCTACATTAATATGTAGAAGGTGGAATTGTTACTTGGGATGATTTTTGAGGATAAAGATGCAAAGAGTAAATGGGATGTGCCCTCATCTTTTCACTTTCTTATTGGAATCAACCCTGCAACGTGTTCCTATTCCGAAAACTGAGAATGAATAATTCTTTCAAATGGCCATTTAAAACCAGGGCGCTGGAGAGGCAATTTCATTATCTTTTCTACTTGTTGATTGATTAATTGAAAAAGAATAGTAGAGCAAATTTGTAGACTAGGCTTCGTAATTTATATTATATGTTGCCTAATTGAAAGCAAGATTGCGTAACTGTGGCATATTCGTCATAATACAAAAGTCGTTGCATATAGTGTAATCTATACTTTCCTTCGTGACCACATGAATATATAGCATTTTGTCAACCTTATTCAGAAAGCGGTAAACGTGCCAAAAGGGATTTCTTTCCCTATCTTTGGTATCATATTTTCAAGAATTCAAGATGGTATGTTATTATAAATGGGAGTGTCGACATTTGAAAACTGATGTTTGAGTTACCAATTCGTCGACAGAGTTGATTCTTTTTAGTGGTTTCCAAGGCAATCATATATACAGCCTATCACATTAAGGTGTGATGTTCTGAGGACCGCACAGCTTTCAATAGGCATGCACTTGTCAGATGAATGTATGATATAATATGAAAACAGCTAATGTACATCTTTATAGCTTTTGTCTTGTCTGCTAGTGGCAATTAAAATCAAGATTTTATAAAAGCGTTTTGGATTTTTATATCCTCTACGTGAATTTCTGTTTTCAACTAAAACCTTGGAAAATGATTATTATTATATCTATCCGGTTTGTACATTAATATGCAAGGACTTCCACTGTCGATTACGCAGGTACATGGGTGCATCTTTGTTACGTTGTAAGATACTACGCTGAAATATTTTAAAAAACTTAAACATCAGTAGTTTCATTGAACTGTAACTTTGTGATAATTTTGCTATATTCAATGCTGCGGAAGCCATATTGGATGTCTGAAAGGTAGCATTTTCATTAAGTACTAACTTGACTATGTTTTGAACATGTGTGCAACGTACCATGACAAGTAGTTTAGGAAGAGTAACGATAACATACTTGTCCTAACTGACGGACGGACGACGTGCTTCTCGCCACAGACGGACGATGAATGATAGATCATCCCATAAGCCGTTCTGGTCTATGACCAGCAAAGCTAAAATATTGATCTGGAAAATGTTCGTGGGTTGTAAATGAATTTCATAATTGCAATTCATTTTAGGTTTCAGACTAATACCGGATTTAACAAGATTTACTGCGAAAGTTAACAACCAGTGTGTACAGCCCTTTATCCAGTCTGCCACTTATATGTAGAGGACATATCCTGTTTGTTCTTGGGATGAGGACAGAATACCATGTACTGATTAGTAAAGAAGGAAAGTCATAGTTTCCTCTTTATGCCACTTGATAGGAGTAGGTTTGTCATAAAGGATCACATATGAAACATCATCCTTGGCCGATGCAGAAGCAGTTTGGGGTCACTTAAACCATATTTCTAGTTCAAAAACAGGAGCAGTTTGAATGAAAAAACAAATAATATAAAGTTTATCGTTTGAAGCAAAACACCCCTTGTTCAGACTGAACCATCAATGAAATAAATCCTCTGTCTAGCCTTAATTATGAATGTTAACAGCTAATCCTTTTAAAAAATTCATATGCTTTTTTTGAATTGCTACAGCAAGAAACTAGATCATTTGTTCATTTTTATTGCCACAATCATCCGTCTCTTCATCTTATCATTCTCCGTCCATCCACATGTAAGAAAACTTGTTATTGCTTCTTCTCTAAGCTGTTTTTAGGTAATATGTCTATACTTTGAAGTCTAAAGAAATTAGTTGTATAGAAGTACAGAAACATTTCCACGTTCCCCTTACTTGATTTAGGTATATTTTGGAACATTTGACAAAGAAAGGAGTATTTTAAAAGTTTTAGGAACATTTTTCATTTTACAATTTTAATGGAACATTGTGCAGTTTAATTAAGATGCACAATAAGGTTTTTGTTTCTTCCATTACCGAAGATTGAATTTTTTTTAAAAAGAATACTGTTTGAAGTTAATTTTCATGGACGTGGATTGTCTAACCCTCTTCTTTTAAACTGGTTTAAATATTTAACTGCAACTTTGTGTGCGAAATAGTGGTTTATGAAATGCACAATAAATTTTAATGTTTTGCTCTAGCTCAAATTTTATAAATTTCTTAAACGATGTCGAAAAAAGAAGTTTCTGACTGTCTACTGGCCGAAAGGAATTTCCAGAAATTCATGATATGACCACTTCTTCCTTCTAATTTCTAAGTGTTGAAACAATCTTTGATCTTCGTCAGCGATAACAAATTTTAAATTAGGTGATCTTTTGCACATACTGATTCATAGATTGGCACCATTTTAATTTGGGACTATATTTACATTATTACAACCTTCTAGAGAAAATCACATATCAAACATGGCCATCCATTCTGTGACAGAAGTCCTCGTTCTGGAGAGTTCTTCATGTAGTACAAACTAGGTATTATAAGAAGTCTTCTGCTAAAACCCGCTATCAATAGGACATTTCGTTCGGGACTAGTGATAACAAGATTTTCAAGATAGCTCCCGTGGCCTCGATGTTAAACATCAGATCTGCACAAGTTTCATTATAACCAACTGGACATGAAAGGAGTCTTCTAGTGACAATCTCATCAAGATGTGACCGTCCTTTCGGGAGGGGTAATGATAACAAGAATTTCAAGATGGTCACTGTGAGAGCGGCACCATTTCGTTTAGTACCAACTGGACCATGGGATTACTGTGTGTATCCTTTTACGTAGATTTGTAGTTAAGAGGTGGACGGGCTACAGACCAGCCAATATGTTCTGGCCTATGACCAGAAAGACATTACAAACGATTATTAACAAATCCCATATGACAAAGAAGGTCAATAATATGATCTACACACGCTGTGTAATGTTCTTTTCTCGCACCAATGGTACTTAGCTCGATTGACCCATTCGATAAGTTTGTCTATTCAATTTCTGAAACAATATTAACACTATTCTCATGACCCATTTGGCTAAGGTAGTGGAAGTCACTAATAAGAAAACGAACGTCTTCTAGCATTATTATATTGGGAGGTAGATTTTTACAATATCAAACTACCAGACACTATGTAAGAAAATTTAATTTCCATATTGCCAATGCAACAATTTAATTAATATCAGATATATCATACCGGTATAATGAGCAAATTTTACAAACATGGAATGTTGAGCACTAAATCACGAAACAAATTAGAGAGGAAAATTATACCGATTATAGGATTCAATCCGGCCTTGCCGAGTTTGCATTTTGACTGTGCAATTGAATTCCTCCTCATCTACCGCTTATGTGATTATACATTGGGATTGAAAAGAAAATCTATCTACCTATCTCCAACAAGAGGTACGAGGCATGACACTTTTGATAGCAAATACTTTTCAGTTCAAACTAAATATTTTGATCGCATTATGCATACTGATCAAGTCTTATGTAAATGATTCGCAGATCAACTTTAAACTTAAAAGTCGGTTAGCAATGGACATTATGTGTAGAAATATTATTAAATAACAACTTACCCATGGTAATGACGATAAGAAACGTGAAATTGAGAAGTAAGTCCATAGCATGTATCAGGATAAAGCTATCATCCCACAGTATGGCTGTCGTCTTTATATATACTGTTCACAAGTGCGTTTTAATATATGTCACTTGAAGTATGAACGATTCAATGACTAGTAGTCAATTCTGACTAATCAAGACAAGGCATGCGGTACCCGCGTGATTAGTTCCCTTTTGCACTGTCCATTTTATGCTAAATAAGTTATTTAAATTTTGGCTTTCTTCTTTGAAAGATCGATGTATTTGAGTTAGATATTTGCCTAAATTGTATTAAGGTGACAAAATACTATAATGTCGAAAAAGGAGAGTGTTTGTATGGATAGTGCATCTGGATTCAGCAAAGCGATATTAGTTTTGGTAAAGTGTTTATATACTGGGGATGTCTGTGGTGCAGACCGCAAAGTAGAACAATTTTAGTATGGTAGCGACCATTCAGATGGGCTGCGATCTATGTCACTTATTGTCCGTATGCAAAACAAATCCCAGGATTGGCTTAATAAAATGATAATTTACATTCAACCCATTATTCACTACTAACAGTCGTACACAATTATATGTGCTGTTGATTTGTGCTAAATATATTTCGCTCGCATTCCTCGAATGACGAAATTAGAATTCCCGTCGTATGATGTGGAACTTTACCCAAGCGTACATTAAATGGAATAATTCGTTTGATTTAAAATGTTACTGTTTTTAAGATAACCATAAAATAAACTTGTACATTTTTTTGCCCCATTCTCTCTCTCTCTCTCTCTCTCTCTCTCTCTCTCTCTCTCTCTCTCTCTCTCTCTCATCTTTGAATTTTGTTGAAAGATTAGGTTGCCTATTGAATTTGAAGCCTGAGAACTTCATTTATTTGCGCAGAATGTGGAGATACTAAAAACATTATTGTATGATGATGCGTACTTGTTCTATCTGGTGGCGTATATAAAATATCCCTAAGAAAATGACGAGCTCTGCCAAAAAGCTCATAATGGCTATACACTTCTCCGTGATTAAGAGACATTGCATTTGTTTTCAACGTGTTGTTTTTACCTCATGGTAACTTGTTCTGTTTCAACTAATAAAATGTACATAATAGGCTCTTTGTTTTTTAAAACGCAGAGCAAGAATAAAATAATTTAGCATTTTGAGGGAACACAATAGTTTTAATGCAAACCCCATACGTACAGATCAAATTGTGATATCAGATAATTACACAAATTCACGAGATGAATATTGCAGAGAACAAAGATGAAAAAAAAAAATGGAATGCCTGTTGATAATTATAATTTTAATTTTGTTTATACTCCCTACTAAATTATATGTGCCGATATTTGATTCAAATAGTTATGTGAATCTCCAAGAATAAGATGGGTGAGGAAAGCTATAAGAGTACGTGTTTAAGATTATTTGACCACTCCGGTGGCCTTGTGGTAGAGCGTCCGCCTCGGATGCGGGAGGTCGCGGGTTCAAACCCAGGCCGAGTCATGCCAAAGACTTTCAAAAATGGTACTAACAGCTGCCTCGCTTGGCGATCAGCATTAAGAGGTTAGTGTTAGGACTGGTTGGCCTGGTGTCAGGATAATGTGACTGGGTGGGACATCATGCTACATGTCTATGGCATGATGCCCCAGTGATAAACACCACTATAAACTGCAGACATCGTAGCGATATGACTGGAAAGTTGTTAAAGCTACGTTAAAAATTTAAATCACACACACACACACACACACACACACAAGATTATTTGTGCTATGTTCGCTTTAAGTGTGCTTTTATAAATTTGTAAAACTTCAATCAGAGTAGAAAGGCAATGAGACACAATCAGTTGATTTGATGATTATCACTTCTGAAGTATAAACCTTACCTTCTAGTATTAGGGGAAGTAAGGAAAGCACGGCGAGGATATGTCGAAAAAAGTATTCATATAGCGCAATGTTCGAGATTAACTGGTCATATTTGAAAATACCCAGGCATTATTACACTTACAATTTAGATTCAAAATATTAATGCACACAACATATGCAAGGCATTGATCATATTTCAAATGAATGAAGTTATTTCAGACAAAGAATAATATGTGTAGCTATGTCATCATTTGAATGTGTAAAAAAAAATAGGGGGGGGGGGAACAATTTCAATAGAGGCTGCCGAAGAAAGAAAACAGACACGTGTGTGAAATTTCAATTACTACAGGTTTTCGCCAAAAATGCAACGGATCAGACTTACAGCCCTTCAGACATTTCCTTAACCTAACACAAAATACTACAAATCTGTACATGTATTGTGTTAGTGACCATTTTATTTGTACTACAGTAACTGTACATCTTAAATTTGCATGTGATTTATCCAAGCATATACCATTTAAAATTATCGGACGGATATATTAATTGCAGCGTTGTATTTAGACAATGCTTTACAATACGTAATATCTCGTAATTGATATAACTATATCAAAAGAGGCAATCTAAGTGATAGGATGCAACAGCACTAAAATAAATAACAAAGCGACCTCCGTGCATGCCGATCCCAGGGAGTTCCTTGTAAAAATAAATACTGGAACTCTTCCCGAGACCACACCGACATCTCCTTGTTCGTCGGTGTTACCGCAGACGATGCGAGGTAGTTGTTTCGATTGGTGTGTCAGTATATAGGTAATGTAAGTGCTAATAACCTAGGTGGAGAGTAAAGAAGTTTACTGTTCGACTCTCTCTCTCTCTCTCTCAAACATTTTGAATATAATAGAGAATCTTCTCAGAAATGTAATGACCGGCCGCTTAATAAGCAGTGAAATAACTGCAAGGCGATTAATAAAATAAACTCCATAATTAGGGATAGAGTCTAAGGCAAGAAATGTCAATGAATGCATATAATAAAATTGCATTGTCTAGCTAGCACACCAGTGCATCACACAGTTTCTAACGTATGCAAAACTCTTGCCTTGAATGGACGTATTCAATTTTAAAAGTGATGTAAAATGTAAAAGCATGATACATACTCCAGTGTTTGATGTGTGTAATACGTGGTACACAACAGTACGGTCCAAGAGCTTGAGAAAAAGGTGGTCTCAGCAGCATGTGGTAAGAGTAGGTGTTTCAGTTTAATTGACCCTATAAATCAGAAAGGAAGGTGGGCATATTGCAAAACATTTAGAAAAACATTTAGAAACATTTAATATTCAAAATATAATAACAAAAATCTTACTGAAAGGTTAAGCAAGACAGATTAGAACACAGCACTGTCAAAAACAAGTAGCAATACTTTGGCAAGACGGAATCGCTGAGCATATATCAACAACATGGAATGGTTCTCAACATCTTTGCCAACCATTTTTCTATCTTTCTGGGAAGGTACCATATCATGCATGCGTTTTCGACTGCAACTATATATGTATGTATGTATGTACGTATGTATGTATGTATGTATGTATGTATGTGTGTATGTATGTATGTGTGTATGTATGTATGTATGTATGTATGTATGTGTGTGTGTATGTATGTATGTATGTATGTATGTATGTATGTATGTAGGTAGGTAGGTAGGTAGGTAGGTAAGTAGGTAGATAGGTAGGTATGAGCGCTTTGTATACATTTTTGCATGCATTCGTGCATGTATATTTGAATGCTACAAATCACCAGGAAGTCATGGTTAATAATCGAAAGTCTCGATAAACGCCCTGCATGTCAGTTTCAAAGTCTATACCTAATGAAAACTGTAAGAATACCGAAACGCTCTGTTTCGGTAAATTAGTAAAGAACCCATTGCCTAAATCCAACAATTTAATTGCAAGAATTTTATTATGCATTTATGTTTATGAAAACACACAAGAAAAACATGCTTATTAAGCAATCGTTACATTAAGATATTCAAATAGTAACATTACCTTAAAATTGCAAAATCTTTGAGATAAAAGTGTATTCTAACGCATTTTCTTCTCTCAGTTTCAGACCATGAAGATGCCAACACGTCATATGAAAGGTTGCGCGAATGACAGTAGTATATGGGGATAGTTTGGTATCAATGGAAATCCCAGTCAGAAAGGTCGTGGGCCACTTTGGAGTCAAGGGGAATTTAACATGGAGTAATTTAACATGGAGTGAATGGGGAATTAAACATAGCGACAAGGGACTGGGCCACTTTAGCGACAATGGTACCTAAATGTTAAAATAGGGTATACATGACGTTACGGTACTGGACACTTGTAACGATGAAGCAAGTGGCTGACCTGAATACGCGTGGCTACCACTCTAGGTAGAGACAAACACAATAGACACAGAGACAGACATATACTAATGCAAGTCCGAGATTTATATATAAAGCATTACCTAGACCTGAAATTATGTTGGCGGTGTTCATAAATTTGCATAATTATAATGATGCTATAAATAGCTATAACGGAGGCAAAGACTAACGTCAAAATGGATGTGACTAAAAGTAACGCTAAAATTACGAAAATTGTCCTAGAATTCAACGGAGACTAATCATATCCCGGAACATTAGATTCCATAGGTTCAGACTAAAAGTAGTACTAAAATTACGACATTGTCCCGGACTACAGTGGAGAATGAGAAAATCTGCAACATTAATATTCAAATGACTGTGACTAAAAGTAACGCTAAAATTACGAAATTGTCCCAGAATTTAACGGAGACTGAACATATCCCAGAAGATTAAATTATATTTGTTTAGCCTAAAAGTAGTACTAAGATTACCAAAATGTCCCAAACTCTAGTGGAGACTAAGAAAAACTCCGGAAGATTGTATTCAGATTGCCGTGACTTAAAATATTGCACTAAATTTCCGAAAACTTTAGCGGACTTGAATGGAAACTAATAACTAGCCAGATGTTTTGGTTGTCAGAAATGGCAAAAACAAAGTGTAGCACTAAATTCTGAAATTGCACCGAACTTTAGTGGAGACTGAAAATAATCCATAGATAAATTTTAAAAATGTTACCAAGACTTAAAGTAGTACTGAAATTATTTAAACTCATACCGATCTTCGCGGAAACTGAAAAATTGTAAATAAAAAATTAAAATAAGCGATACCATAATGACAATGGGACTTCTGTGTTAAACTAGGGAGTGGGGTTGTACCTTGGTGACAAGATTTATAGCGACAAAATTAGGGGGTTGTACCCTGGCGACAAGATTTATAGCGACACATAGACCGTAATGTTAAATTTGGGGGTTGTACCCTGGCGACAAGATTTATACGGACAAATGGCACCCGCTGGGGTACCCTACGGACAATGGGAATTAGCATTACGGGACCATACTTTGTACCCTACGGACAAGGGGAATTTAATATGGGGAAATATTGGGCCTGTCTAGCGAAAAAAATATTGGGCCTGTCTAGCGACAAAAAAATATTGGGCCTGTATAGCGGCAAGAGGAATGGAACAGGTAGGGTCTATTTTTAGCTACAATTTTGGTAAATTCCTGTTTAAAAACCCTTGTAAGTATTTATAGCTACAACCTGTGGAAAACCCAAGTCTATATTTATAGCCTCAAAATTTCTAGCTTCAGTGACGTCACTAAACTGGCTACCCTGAATACTCGATACTGTTTGACGTCACTTAACTGGCTGACCTGAATAGCAATACTGTAGGTAGGTAGGTAGGTAGGTAGGTGAAATGAATTTGATATGGAGTGATACATTAACTTACTCACATACAAAAATACATTAAAAAATTAACATTACATTAAATGAAAAAGAAAATTATCTCCCTTTACTTAACACTACTTATCTCCTATTAAAAAACTTATAGTAACATTACTCTTTATAAACCAATAAAACTAAATACTCTATAATATAATCAGTACTCAATTATCTCCCCTTAATGCTTAAATTATATAAAATATCTTTTTAAATATTTCCAATTGTGATAAACACAATTGTCTTCCGGAATTTCCTATCTATAACTTTAACAACTAGGAACCTTCCGGCAAATTACAAATAAACATTACAAAATCTAAATACTTTTTTATCATTCTACATTCTACATTCGGCATATACAAATTACATGATATTAACATAATAAAATCCCTAGACAAAATTTACAAAAATGAAATTTATAAAATGAACATAAAAACCCTTTAACTTTTGGCACTAGGGGGTTCCTCAGATGATGCTAATCCTGAGAGGGACCACACCAATAACGAACATAATAAAATACAAAAAACAAATTGTAGAATCATATTTTTTACTTTAATGTTACTAAAATAAATTAACTTACTTTCATACAAAAATACCCTATAATAAAATCAACATTACTTAAAATATAATCAATACTTCACTTTCTCCATTTACTTAACACATACATTTTTTCTTTTCCTTTTTCTTTCTTTCTAGTTGTGATAAACACAGTTGTCTTCCGGACCTTCCTTATCATAACTTAACTTCACTCCTCGGAACTTTCCGGCAACATATAAATAAACATTACAAAATCTAACTACTTTTCTTCCAATTCTACATTCTACATTCTCCATATATAAAAACAAATTACATTAACATAATAAAATACAAATGCCGAATTGTAGAATCATAATATCTACTTTAATTTTATAATAAAAAAAAACTAATTAATTAACATACAAAAATACACCAAAATATTAATATTACTTTAAATTAAAATCAATACCTATTATCTCCCTTTACTTAACACTACTTATCTCCCTTTAAACAACTTATAATAATACTACTCTTTAAAAAACAATAACACAAAAAATTTTATTTATATAATTAACATATACTATAAATAAAACTTTATCTCTATTAATTAAACAACTTAGTCTATAAAACTCTATAGAAAAAAAATAATAAAACCAAAAAATAATTTAAATAAACTATAAATATCTCCTACATACCACGCATGACGATATATATATAACTATACACATACATAGAAACTAAAATCAAAACATAAACAATCACGAAACATTCGTGATTCTACACAATATAATAAAAAGAAAAACAAAATCAGACACTGATGGCTGATTAAAAAATGCATGAAGTTAAAACAGCATAGAACGATTGTGTGTTTATTTCTTTCCATAACTAAAAAGCTTATCCCTTAACAAAAAAAGTGTGCTTGTCTGCCCTCTGAACGAAACAGTGGCTGATTTTTTTTATAGTTGCTGTTT
>JAECUM010030970.1:0-43013 GCA_016617855.1 Megalonaias nervosa
CTCTCACTTTGAAAGAGATAATTCTTGAAAAATATTGTCAACCAGTGGTAATAACAGGTCATCTTGTCATCACTTCTCCTTTAGAGAAAGAGCGCCAGAAACCTCTAGTGACTATACATTCATGCAGCAATGTAATATAGACTCATGTTCAAGTTAACATAAATAATCAAACTGGTGTATCACTTAATTTAAATATATACAGCTGTTCGCTTCATTCCAAAAACATTATCGTTAGGTGTCTGTAATATTTTATATTAGTCCCTACACCCCTCTTCTTATTTAGTATGTTCTTGAACTGTATATATTATGTCAGTACTTATTTCTCTGTGTTGTGATCATCTGATGTACACAATCTTATACTGCATGAAATCTGTAAAGATTGTGCAAATAAATCAAGACCAATATTATTTAAACCACAATACTTAATATCTAATATAATTGTATGCCTTTTGGTTTTATCGTTATTTTTTTCCATACACAATTTATAAATCAATGTTTTGATTGGAATCTGGATAATTTTGGCAATACAATAAAAAGAGGAATGTTGGCACATAATTTTTTGGACTTTCTGCTCTTAATTCAGTCCGTATTACTTGCTTTTTTCAACATTATTTTTAAATCAAAATTCATGTAAAATTTGTCAAGTTTAACAAAACCTTTATGCAAATGGAGTTCCGAACCATCAAATATGTATGGGATCTTCTTGGCATATTGCCGAAGCTTTAATTCTTTATTAAATACTTTCGTACTTTTGATGTTCTTACTATTTCCAAATAATATAGCTAAGATTTCCACACACATCAGGAACTAGTCTTATAAATCAAACCCCAAGATCTGTGTTGCTACTGATGGACGATATATGGGTCTAATGTCACTGGTTCATTAAAATGTAAAAATGTTGCTGCATGCAAATCTTTCCAGAACTCACCTGCGTGCAGTTTAGATACGTATGGGTATTTGTTAACAGCCATATCTAGCTGGAAATTATAACTGGGCACCGGACAGAGGGTTATGCAATTTCACGTGGATTTACAAGTTGCCAAAAATAGGATTTGATCCGGAAATAGTATGTACATATCGCCAAAAAAGAACCCTTCAGTAACCCTAGCTCAACAACTGCGAGAAATACCGGTATGTGCATAAAACATGCACCGATGTGTGCAGACAAGAGTGTCTGCAGATTTTGCAGGTTTTAATGATTTTAGAAGAATTCAAAAACTTCCCAGGAAACCTTGTCTAACGATTTTCGAAATCTATTAGTAACATTAATCTGGATAGTTTTAATCTTTTTTTACAGTTTACAGAGATGTGTAACTGTGTTTTCCCCGACTGAGCGTCCAGGAATAAGCCCCTTTTTGATCTTCATTTATTATTTAATCCGGGACTGTCTCTATTTTGCCACCAAATGAATGCATGCTGACACAGCATGATATGTAATGTCTAAGAGAGTAATTGGAAGCCAGATTTTGTTTGATAATATTTTAGTTTATTATCCCTTGTTGTAAAATTGAAGTATGTCCTGTTTTAATATTCGTATCCTAAAGACATATAAAACAACTAACAAAGACCTGACCATAAGATTAAAAATTACTGTGCTATATATCCGCTTAGTCCATGCTGAGTGTTGTTTTTCATAGTTGTTTAAAACGTTAGATAATTCACTAAACATAACAGCTTCTTCAAATAAAGACGTTTTATGTTCTGATAAAATAAAAGAATCACAATGATTTTCAATATTTTCCTATAATTCATAAAGAGAATTGTTTTTGTTTCTTTAGGACTTAAATCTGATTTGGTAATAAATGCGTGAATAGTTTTATTTCCAAAATTCCTGTCTCTTAAACTACAAAAGGAAGATGTTGATCACTAACCAAATTCGGGCCATCTGCATCTAAATTAGTAATTATTTTATTAACCATATATATCCTATATCATTCCAATTCATTTCTCGCGAAGTCACTTACTTAATGTTCACCACAAGTATTATTAATTTTAAAGTTTTTCTTCTGCTAGTTCCTTATCTAGTCTTTTTGTCTTTTTCTCTAATGGCGCAAATTTGTCAGTTCTCCCGTTTTTTTTTCTAAACTATCCAATTGACAGTAATAACTGAACTTTTTGAAATAAAAAATAGCTTAAAATCCCACTTTTATTTAAAACTTGTTGAAAAACCAGGTACCGCGTATAGTTCTTTGATATAATTTGCCTCATCTTTTATAAATTTGGCAAACTCTTAATTTGTTAAAATACAATTATTGTTGCTGGACATGGTTTCTTCTCTTAAACTGAATGTATAAAAACTGTGTAGGTTAAATACGTTTATGACTTAGATATACACTAGGTTGTAACTTTCTCTACTATTTAATTGTTTTGAAATATTGTATTTAAAAAAAAAAAATGTTATAATCAACAGGTGATTTTAGAAATGTCAAATTGCTATCAGCATTTCTTTCTTAAACATCTCAGTGGATTATGTTGAATTTACTAGGCTAAATCTATGGTTGTGAAGATGCGCAGCAAGGTTTGACCATTTTCCCGAGGCTCTTGTTTTGTTTGTTAAGTGCAAAAGTAAAATAATTTAAAGTTGTATTCTGAAAAATATAAATTGAATTGGAGGGTTCTTATTAATTCTGTTAGACTATATTGACACGGTAACTGTCACGCTAATCTAGTGATTGACGTAGATTGTCAATAAGGTGGAATACACGTTAGAAATGCAGGGATTTGCACGTCTATCACTGCAAGTATGTTTTGGTAATTCTTGTACACGTAGTCACAGTCATTCATACCCCTGCACTTCCAGCATGTTAATAGTTCCTAATGAACAATCCGGAAATGGATGAGTATGTATGTCATATTAATTAGATCTTCATCACTACAGTAAAGATATTTTACGTACCATTGTCTCCGCATGCAATATTACAAAATTAAAAAATAAATACAAATAGTCTGGGATATGTTATATCAGAGACCACGTGACTTCGTCACTGTAAAAGGATCTCTTACCGGATCTTTGCCAGCGGATGATGCATCTTGTTCAGGGACTTGTACGGAGTTGGTGGTGTTGCCGAATGGCGGGGAGAGCCGACCTAGTTGATCTAGTAGCGCCTTTACGACGTCTTGGGGATCTTCTGTGGTCGAGGGCAACACAGACTATTAAAAATATGGATGTATTTAATGGTTTCTGCAGTTGTGTACTGCTACAATGCGCTAAAACAACAACCATTGTAAGAACTGATTGATAAGTTTGGATGATCTTTAATAGTCTTTAATCTTCATATTTAGTTGAATCTGAGATTTATTAGCAACAGTAGGAAAAAAGATGCCCCGAAATGGGTGAGAATGGGATTGGTAGTGAGGTCAGTGGAAAGTGGATAGGTGGGTGGAAACATTTCTTTCTTGTGAATGATACACATATTTTTTTCAGCATTGTCGCATAAATAAGTAGTATGGCATTGTTTGCTACATCCCCCTGTACAAATCTTTAAAATGAACCTGATAATTTTAAGTATATTTCTTCAAGCTAAAATGAAAACACGGTCCCCTGTTAGAATATGTCTTTTCTTTTCAATCTACACATATTACCTGTGTTGAAACAATCACAGTTGAAGATGATGTCCCGTCTTCCTCAGTACTGTATTCTGAACTGACATCACCTGAACTGATAAACTCCAACATTGCGGTGGTGGTGCCATTGTCAGCACCGGTAGTAGCTGATTGGTTTATGGATTGGCCAAGAACATGGGACAAGATCATCGCGAATGAATCGTTATCATTCATAATTCTTTCGATAAATCGCGGCGGGCCACTTGAAACCCTAACAGCGGGGTTGTTAAAGCTCAAGACTCCCGTGGTAACGACGGAAGCTGACAAATCAGTGGATCGCATTGACGGAGTTAGTGTCGACGTATGTAACGTAGACTTCCCCAGATGTGTTGTAGTTTGGTCAGCTTGAGAGAGTGAAGGAATGCTACTTTCGGGTGTCGTCGATGCCTTTGTTGGCACCAAATCGGGCACTGTTGTTACCTCTGTTGTAGCCTCTGAGGTTGACCTTGAAATATTACATGGACATGGCGCGGTCAGTTCTGTGAAGAAAACGATATTAAATTATAATCTGACTAATATTTTATTTTATTCACAGTCAAGGAATCATCAAAGCAGTATGTGACATTTTGTACGGTTGTTCAGTTATTTTGCATTGTCCTTATCGTTGTGCAACATCGATTTAGCAGTAGGTGATATTTTGTAGTTTTACAGTTAGGCTTCGTTCTTATCACTGTGCAGTGCCATTTAACATTATGCAATATTTCTACAGTTGAAAAGGTATTTTTCTCGTCCTTATCGTTGTGCAATATCATTTTAAGAACATTAGACAAGAAGCTTTATTTGTACGAGGTTATAAAAAATTTTATTTTCATATTTCCAATGATGCCACGTGAGGTTTACATTCCAAACATTTCATCATAGTGAAAACCGCTCCGGTGGCCTAGTGGTTAGAGCGTCCGCCTCGGATGCTGGAGGTTGCGAGTTCGATCCCCGGCCGAGACATACCAAAGACTTTACAAAATGGTACTAACAGCTGCCTCGCTTGGCGCTCAGCATTAAGAGGTTTGTGTTAGGACTGGTCGGCCTGGTGTCAGGATAATGTGACTGGGTGGGACATCATGCCACATGTCTGCGGCATGATGCCCCAGTACTAGACATCACTATAAACTGTCACAGTGCAGACATCGTAGCGATATGACTGAAAAATTATTAAAGCTACGTTAAAAATCTAAAATACACACACACTCATCATAGTGAAAAGCTACCAAACTATCATGATGCATGCGGAACGCTCTTTCAACCAAGAGAAAAGCTTGTTCATATTCCTATTAAAAGTTTCACTGGGGCAAATCAATCTTTCTACATAGCATCATAATTTATGCAGAAACATACGATATTTCTCTGGAAAATATCTGGATGGTTGACAGACGTAACAAAATTATTGTACTATCCTATATTTGTATTATAGCTGGACCGTCATTTAGGAAGATTTACAATTTCTTTTCTCACTGCTTTCAATTTCGTAGCCCTCGCACAACAACTAAAAGACAACGTTATTGACAACATGTGTTACTCTCCTTGCTGAAATATCGTGGATAAAGATCCACAATACAAAAATTTACGTTTCTTGTAATAAACGTTGACATTGTTAAATTGGAATATTTATTTGTAACGTAAAATATGCCCACTGTTCTTGAGTTTTAATAATAATAATAATAATAATAATAATAATAATAATAATAATAATAGTAAAATTAACCTCGTTCACATATTGAGGAAGTAGTGGAAATGTTACAGAACTCTGGGTAGATTTGTTGCTTATCCAGCACGATGCATCTCTTGTTCTGGGTTCCTATTTCCCACAGGTTCCCGAGGCTGCTTACCATAGAGGGCACCGTACCTGGTTTTGACATGGTGTCGTAGTAATAAGTTCCATTCTTACTGGTGAGGATGACTCCAATGTAAACACCAGAGGCGTTTTCTGTTCGGAAATATATAAGGATAATTACACCTATGCTTATTTCACGTTCTTCGTTCTATGTGCTCTGAGAGAGAGAGAGAGAGAGAGAGAGAGAGAGAGAGAGAGAGAGAGAGAGAGAGAGAGAGAGGTGGTGGTGGTGGTAGTAAAAGAGTGAAATTCCCCACGGTGACCTTGAATATTTTATTGTTCAATACTGGTTGAAGTTGATCTGGTCTTCTTGCTAAATTTATATTATATCAGAGTAAACTGTAAATATCACCTTTAACAGCCACCTATCTATTTATCTACATATAACTCCTTGTCTTATACTTCTTACCCATGTTGAAAGCTCTTAGAATGTTGTTCAGCTGTACGTCCGTGTCGTACGTGAACACGGTTCCCATGTATAACTCACACTCAACCTGATGGTCACTCATATTACCTCCCCCAGACAGCCAAAAACACTTATCGCCGACCTGCAGGGTCGGTAGGTCAGGATACATACAGATGCCGGAAGCTGAAACATCGATAGTAAGGACTTGTAAATGTGTATATACTAATAGTAAGGACTTGTAAATGTATATATACTGATAGTAAGGACTTGTAAATGTGTATATACTGATAGTAAGGACTTGTAAATGTGTATATACTGATATTAAGAACTTGTAAATGTGTATACTAATAGTAAGGACTTGTAAATGTGTATATACTATCCCTACATTTTTATGAACATTTATTGATCTGTGGAAAAACTTATTGCACTACAACTGGTGAAAAAAAAAAATCGTTATACTGATCGTTTGTAACAGAATATGTTGCATTTAATAAACAAATCAAGAACATCCTAAGAATCAGAAAAAGGCGTAATGGATGTTGAAAACAAAAATAAAACCTGTCGGATTATTAATTAAACAAAAACGTTCCTGCTTACCATTAAGCCCATCCATTCCTCCAAGGGAAAATAAAAGCACAATTATTCCAAGAAGGATCCTTTTTTCCGCTGTTTGAACCATGACTCGCCCTTCTTATGCTTCTAGTCACCAGAATTTGTACTAAAAAGTTCAGTGTAAGCAAAGAATCACCACTAACTTTCTATCATGGTCTTGTTTACAGTTACCAGTTGACATTCGTATTTTCATCACGTTTTAATATTTACATTAAAGTTATTTTCTAATAAGATTTTTAAAAATATGAAATCCTAAAATGGCTGTCCATTTCCTCGCAAATACCAAACACTGCTGTTCGGAATCAACATGAACTGGATAGCATTCTTTGGCAATAATTAACATTCGATTTCAAATGCCAATGCTCAGATTTGATCCGAACGTATTACCCAGCAATCAACATAAAAAATGTCCAATTCGAAGAATTTCCGCTTCTGAAACCGACGTTCAATTCAGCCATTACCTACGATGTTCAGTGGTTAATTGGACGCCTGGTTACTTGTGGGATATTTACGAGTAGTTCTGAAGTTAGATAATTGCCTTGAGCAAAGATATTGTTGCCTTGTTCAAAGATAGTCAGTGTTCACTTCCAAGTTTTAATTCTTCTAAAGGAGCATCGTATTTACTTGGTCGATTTCACGACATAGATTATGTGTTATTAATTGGGCCTAACGCGCATATGGTGTTAACACTCACTTTTTCCCACAAGAAGCACACCGTGTATTGAAAGACAGTTCGTTGATTTGCTGTTTTCTATCTTCTCTGACTGTTTTTTTCTGATTTGCTACTCCTATAGCAGCTTTAATATTTTGCGCACTCTTGATGCTTATATTTACTTAATTGATACCAACCAAAAAACTGCAAACCTACATCTTTATCTGGCCCAAGATGCAGATACCGAAAAGACAGATACATTGCAAAGAAAGAATTAGAAGACAGCCACGCAGGCAGGAAGGCAAAAAGACAGGCAAACAAACAGATAGATATACAGATAGAAATATAATAGGTGCGAGATAGGTAGATATAAACCAAATCGACATAAACCTCATTAGATTACATGACATGCAGGTGATCAAAGTACTAGAAGGGCCATAATCACCAACATACAAGGAAAACATATAGCCCAGTGCAGAGACTGGGTGCTACTCGAACTTTCTTGACATGGCGTACAAGGTAATTTGCACCGGAATGGTTTGTTTTTTTTTATAAAAGGCACGAAATATAAACAGCATTTAGCCGTGAGCTAGAAATGGAAGCTTTAGACAATACAGTTCTCGAAGCAACACAATTGTTTGTCTTCAAGTCACATTTTGTCAGGTCTTAAAGAAAACAGTCCAGTTAGTTATGTGCTTTACTTATCAAATTGAATTATTTTTCATAAGAGTGTACTTTACTTTAGGAACAAAATTAGAAGAAATAAATCTTGAAACAATAAGAAAAATGTGGTGCAGACATCAATAGTTCTTTATCACTGCTATTTCACTGTAGTATTTTTGTACCACTTTCCTAAATTCCACATGGGATAACATCTTGTCTACCTAAACGTCCTACTGTTTTTCTGTATCCTATTTTATTGCTATGATGCTAATGTATTACTTCCTTGCTACTTCACATTATCACTGTTTCTTATATTGTTTTCCCTGGTCACTGTTTCTTAGTGCTGTACTTGATAGATCTTATCTTATTTTTCCATTAGTTCATCGTAATATTTACTCTTCTGAATGAAAAGTAAACAAGTAAAAAATAAATACATTTTTAATGCTCTTAACCATTTAGATAAGAATATGATCAGGATCTATATGCTTTCCAATCATATTTAAAAAAGACGTTTTTGCAAACATTCCCTTATTGAGAAAAAAAAATCATGCTTTAAGAACAGTATAGAGGAAATCACCAAAAATAATTAGTCAAAGCAAAATTAATTTTTGTCAAATATAACAAAGATTACTTTTTTCTGGGAACCTGAAGGAAGAACAAATGACAAAAATGCATTCCCGAACATATTTGCATTATGATCTAGATTTCCTACAGCATATCAGTTTATTTTGGCAACACATTAATAAGTAAAATAAAAAAGAAGACAAATTTCAAAGAAAACATAAATAAATCGATAACCCAACGCAGGTTTCACTCACTTTACAATAATTTAGAGCAATTAGTTGGTGGGACGAATGTGGGAGCTAGTCACCCTCTTCCAATCAAAATACTGATTTTTCATTGAAAACATTAGAACGTTGCCAATAAAAGTCAAACTTACTGTTCAATTAATCAAATCTAACTCCAGAGAACCCCATGATAAAACACACCTACTAGAGAAAATACGAGCTAAACTCAAGGGACAAACACGTATCCAAGTGTGTTAGGAAACAGCTAATAAAAGTTAATAGCGAAGCAAGGAAAAATAGTAAAACCGTAAAAGGAAACATTAAAGCATTGGACACAGTTAACTATTTCGAGTACGATGTGTACATTTAGGACGCGATTGTGGAAGAAGACGACTGCAACTATAACAAGAAAAAGAAAAGAATAAGAAAATAAGATCTTTCTTTTGTAACAAATATCTTAATTGTCCTCTTTGGTGTTAATAGATTTAGGATGCATAATCTACACTTATAACGCGAAAACGTATTTCAGACAGTAAATACATCTAAATCGAGAAGAAATAGGCACAGAAACAATGGCACCTAAATGTAACCCATTTCTTGTAATGCAATGACACTATTCAAATTGTTAAAGATCTATCTTTATTGAAAAGAAGCTAATGATTTTTCTTCTTAAATACATCCAGCACACGCGCACGTATTTATCTTGTTTGTTGAGGTTGGGGTTACAGTTATTTGTATATATAATTTTCATTGCAAATATTAACACCAGATATGTAATCCGTAACGTATTGCATTTCATTTTGCACCTAGGAAGCCAAATTAGCAATTTTCCTAGCTGTTTAATCGTACAAGCTGTACAAATTATCTTAATCCATAAATAGCTGAATTTGTCCATGTTGTTGTGCGTCAAATAGATGATCTCGAGCACTCTATCAAAACCTCAATTATTCATTGCGTATCTTGTCGTTTCTTTGTCTTTCGCTACGTACGTCTAAACATAGATTTGCAGGCCAAATTTTAGTATAGGGTTCCTAAAAAAAACGTATCTTTTTGTTTCTGTGCTGTTGTGTTCGTTTGGTACGCTGTTTATTGCTTACTTGTTTTCATTTGTTTGTTTTTTTTTATTGGAGGTTGTTGTTGTTTTAATTTACATTTTATTTTTATTGTTCTTAATGTCGGTTTATTTTACCGCGTTTTCTAAGTTATTGTTTTAGTGTTGGATTTTTCTTGTTTTCATATTTGTTATTTGTTTCTTTCTGCGGCGTATGCTTTTCTGTTTGGGGTGTTTTTAGTTGTTTATGTTTTATTTGATTTTATAATTATTTGTTGCTTTGTTGTTTTCGTCATTTTATTTTGCACTTTGTTGCTTTTATTATTGTTGCTTTCCTTGTTTGTGGTTTTTGTTGCTTGATTTGTTGGTGTTCTTTTAAAATCTTCTCGTATTTTGCTGATTTTGTCTTACTGTGTGTTCTTATAATTTATATTATTATTTATTTCTGTTTTCATTTTGTAATTTTGTATCTGTAGTTTGGTTTAAAGTGACTGTTTTAATGTGGTTTGGTAGAAATGCTTTTCAAATCTGGTTTTTGCAAAGTGCCTTTTAACCGCGGATGTTTCAAAATAGTTTTTATTTAATGTTTAATTTATGCTGTTTTTCTGTTTCCTTTAAATCTATCAATTTGTTTATAAAATATGTTTCCTTAATGTATTTTATTTATGTCTGTTAATGTGTACTTTTGTTTCTTTTTATGTATTGTTTATTGTTTGCTTTTAAATAACTGCTTTTGAATTTACATCATAGATGGTATGATTGGGCAATTTATTATTTTATAAACGATCATTATTTGACATAGGTCATATTTAGGGGTTCCGTATTTATCATTTTTTATATCACCAAATAACTCGATCCACACTTTCTTCTTGCTTTGGTGTCATTAAGTTTTACTGGAGTTATGTTAATCGATCGGTGAGAAGTGTTTTGAAAACTTCAATCACAGTGGGTAAAATCTCAAACCATTTTCTCATTCAAGTTCGTGTGGTGTACTTCCAGTCTTTCCGTTATTGTTTATTAAATCGTTACGCAGCTGGTGTCTTTTGGTTCGAGGACGCAAATAAATAGTGTTTGTTCTTATTTTCAGTAAATATTCTTCACATTTTTGTTGTAAAATTCATAGAATTCATCATATTGTATTTGTTTAAATTTCCTTTGAATACATTCTATTAGACTAAAAGTAATCATGCAAAAGCATCACTTCTGTTCGGCTTTGCATTTCAGCCGTATAATATTTCAGCCGATTTTAAAAATACATCTGTCACTCTCAGAATATGATGTATCTATTGTGATAGTTTTCTTACACCCGTAAGTCAAATAGGTCCGCCTGCCACTAAATGTCACTTGACTTACATGCGCTATTTTGAAGGAAAATATTTGGGTTTCTTTGTAATGTTTTTCATTCTGTTATTGTATTTTATATTCTTTTTGTATCTTTTGTTTCAATTTGATGACAACAAAAATTGATGTATGCATATGTTATGGGACCGGTTGGGTCTTAGTACAAATGTCTGAGATGCTGGGTGGGGTGGGGGTGGGGTCTCTCCCTTACTCAAGGATGAAGTTTCCATATATATTGTTCTTGTAACAGATGAATTTTTCATGGTGTGGGAATATTTATAAATAATCATGCAGTTCCTCAAAATATTGTTATATAAAACAGAGTACGAAATTTATTATTTTATATTTCAAGTTACCATTCAGTTGTTTAATTATAATTTAAAATGTACCATTGGTAAAGGTGAACAAGGGCTGATCGAGTGCAATAGTGAGGAACAGCGATACAGAAAAACAACAGTGAATAACAGCGATACAGAAAAACAATAGTGATGAACAACGATACAGAAAAACAATATCGAGGAACAGCGATACAGAAAAACAGTAACGAGGAGCGGTGATACAGGGAAACAATAGTGAGAACATGAGAACTAGTGCTGTGATGGAGAAAGGTTATTCAGAAATCTTAAAATAAGACAAATTAATCATGTGCCATAGCAAGGAAAAATGATAATATAGTAAGTAAACGTTATCCCGTGTAGCAGTAGCACGACAAGCTGATAGAGAAATCAATAGTAAGCACACGTAATCCCGTGTAACAGTAGCACGACAAACTGATAGAGAAATACAATAGTAAGTACACGTTATCCCGTGTAGCAGTAGCACAACAAACTGATAAATACAATAGTAAGCACACGTTATCCCGTGTAGCAGTAGCACGACAAACTGATAAAGAAATACGATAGTAAGTACACGTTATCCTGTGTAGTAGTAGAGAAATACAACAGTAACTAACAAGTAATAAAGTAAATCCGATGGCAAGAATGAGTGAACCAGTATTTGTAAGTAAATTGATAGATAACTAAAATAACAAGAAACCAACAAACAAACGGCCAATGATAAACAGAAAATTTTCAGTCAGGAGCGATGCCACTAAAATATTATGGAAGTTTGTGCTTATAGGTTTTAGTATATAAAACATTTTGTTACTGTTTAAAAAAAATCATATTTAGAAGAAACAAATGCAGTGGAAATTTATTGATTTTGTATACACATTTCGTTAAGCTCCCTATATATATATATATATATATATATATATATATATATATATATGTATATATATATATATATATATATATATATATATATATATATATATATATATGTGTGTGTGTGTGTGTGTGTGTGTGTGTGTGTGTAGTTATGTATCATGCATTTATACATGTTATGCATTTCATTAATTATTTCATTATTTCTTTAATTTCTTCCCAGCTTCAAATGCCTTCAAATGCAAACAATTGTGCCATCAGGTTTTTGTACTTTATATTTTACTTGTCGCTTTAAAACATAAGAACAAAAAAGGCGAAGAAGACAATTAGTTTAAAATCTGAAAACTCTATAGTATTTACTTGTGCTCGAGAGATCCGTGTCTTTGTTCCAACTATGTGCCCTAATTTCCAGTGTCGGTTTTATCAGGTTCGTGAATTGCCGATACATTTCAACTTTCTTTCAGACTTTATTGATCAGACTGGGCATAAAATAAGTTATGCCATAAAAATTACGCTAAATAAGAACTATTGATAAGCGTAAATCTGCCGAGATTTTATATCAATGAAATAGTGGATGTTTATTACATATTAAATACCAATCGCTGGGAATTCACCACGTGCATCTCTAGCAATCGTAGATTGTCCAAGTTTGTCTGGCGACCCTATGCGTGCTATTGGTTTTGCAATTTTATTTCTAACTATGCTTTGATTTCTTTTGTTTTGATATCACTTTCAGCCATTCATTAATATAAATTAATAAATCTGAGAAAGATTTGAAACCCCGAGATCTAAACCTTTTAGTATATAAAACAAAATAAACTTTTCAGTAGAAACTCGTTGCACAATCGTCAGGCGAGAGCTTTTTAAAACCGTTTGAATGAACTTATGATTATTAAGTCCGTGTTTTAAATTCTATGGAATTTTTATAGTTTACTGCGCAGAATCCACGTCTGAGAATGAATTAATTTAATTTGTCAGTGGAGACAAGGATAATAGATTTGAAATGTAATGATGGAAAACAAGTATTCGATTCCACGACAGTACTAAACCAGTATACGTACCGATGTTTATTCGATCGTTATTATCAGTTACAATTTATAATTCTAGTGTATTACACACGCTCCTTGGTTATGATAATAGTTTAGAGTCTGAGAAGAACCCACCTACCCCTTTCCAAAAAACAAAATAGGTGTAAGATGTCAAAGATATAGAACACGCACAGAGAAACCAAGACAAACGAAAAAATAATGGAGTAAGAAAAGAAACATTTACAACAATCATGAATCTTGAACTATTTGTAATCCTCGTACATTCAGTAGATTTAGATGGATATTTGATTGACATCAGGAAACTGGTGTCAGAAGAATGCTTCAGAAACCCAATGATTAGCTAACCAATGGGAGACAGTCGTCAAATTATTTTTGAAACGAAAATGGTTCTTACAATGAGATTAAATATATATTACAATTTTGTCAATAAACGGTGTCCCCGCTTTTGGAATTGTTCAATATTGCGACTTTTATTAGCATAGCGAATTCTACATTCAGTTTGTTATGATTAGAGATCAAGAGGAATGGTGTAACTTTTGGATTTTCGAGCCTACGTTTGAACCTGAAATTTTATGTAAATCAGTCACAGAGGCAGTTACTTTTGTAAACTCACTTTTAATTGGCTGATCTCTAATGACAACGCAATCTCAAACCCAGTTTATGAGCTTCGGCCAGGAGCACTCTTATTTCCTCTTGTTCTATCTGAATTAATATTGGAATCATGGTTAAAATCTTCGGACCACCATTAAAGTATTGTATATAGTTGTATGTGCCACACATATGGATTAAATAATATTGAAATCTTATTTAAAGAGATAATCACTCAGTTCTTGTTCATATGAATCGGCGTTACCTTTTCTCTTTACTGACCAAAACAAGTAGTTGCTATTATTATCCGTTGTTGGTAGCAAAAAATATATATATTTCCAGTTTGAAAAAAACACCGAATTTTAATTACATTTACTCTTATGATTGCTGCTTCACTTAGCATAATCCTTTATTTCTTCGGGGATAAAGGTGGGGTTCCTATTTTACAGAAGCTTCTTCTGACGATGTTACAACAAAATAATAAATGTTACAGGAGACTGTAGTATTGCTTCAGTTAGGGACGAACTCGCACTTTAAATAGATATTTAAGTAGAAAACGTATTTGTCCTGAAGAAGAACCGTTCTCAAGAGTAAATCCACAAAATCATATTATGGATGTCACTACGATTTACAAATGCAGTATTATCCTGCCTTAAATTTACTGGGACATCTCGGTGATTTAAAGCATGGCTAATGCGAAGAATCTTTTCAAGGCAAACGTATTTTCTGATTGTAAGGAATGTATAACCATGAATGTAGTGTGGATGCTCTTAAAATATAATACTTTGAATGGTAATGTTGCCAACAGTTTCATGTTCTTTCTAAAAAAAAATTAAATTGCACAAATTTATAGAATGAGATTAAACGGTTTACATTAAATTTCAAGATAAAATATTTTAGAATTGACATCAAATTGATTACTTTATTCATTAGTCCAGATTTAATAAGGAAAAAGAAACCAGTTACTGACTCCGGATTTTAACAAAACATGACATAGAGTTGGTTACTTGTTCCTTATTATCGATTCAGTAAGGAATAACGAGCCAGTTACTAACTTCCCATCCTAAAAATATATGACATCGAGTTGGTTACTTATTCCTTATTATTGGCTGAAGAAGAAATAACTAACCAGTTACTGACTCTAGATTTTTAAAAAATGACATCGAATTGGTTACTCATTCCTTATTCTGGATTCAATAAGAAATAAGTTATCACCTGGCTATTCCGGATTCAGTCAGTGCTATATAACATTTGAACACTCTTCAGGACATTCAGTCAGTGCTACATAACATTTGAACACTCTTCAAGGCATTCAGTCAGTGCTACATAACATTTTAACACTCTTCAAGGTATTCAGTCAGTGCTACATAACATTTGAACACTCTTCAAGGCATTCAGTCAGTGCTACATAACATTTTAACACTCTTCAAGGCATTCAGTCAGTGCTACATAACATTTGAACACTCTTCAAGGCATTCAGTCAGTGCTACATAACATGTGAACACTCCTCAGGGCATTCAGTCAGTGCTACATAACATTTTAACACTCTTCAAGGCATTCAGTCAGTGCTACATAACATTTGAACACTCTTCAAGGCATTCAGTCAGTGCTACATAACATGTGAACACTCCTCAGGGCATTCAGTCAGTGCTACATAACATGTGAACACTCCTCAGGGCATTCAGTCAGTGCTACATAACATTTTAACACTCTTCAGGGCATTCAGTTAGGGTTCAGAATAGACCTCTGTAATATACTGAGACGAAACAATTAGTCGCTTCCATTTCGAGAAGGTTCTTACTGATGCCAGCCATATTAAACTGGATACAGAAAGGAACGATTATATTTACATTTTATAACCTTGCTAAAAAGTAGTGTTATCTGAATCCCTCTTATGTTCTAGTTAATCATCTGCTTCAACGGTATATAAATTTAGAGAAGATGATCACCTCGTAAGTTAACATATAGACCCTATAACACCTTCCTAAAAATGTGAACATAGGTCGTTCATTGATATTTTGTATCTAGGGATATATACGTCCCCCAAAAATGAAATGGACGTTAAGGGTAGTGGCTATATAAAACAGGTATATAGTGTTTGTGAACTGTCAACATTTTTCACCAACTGATCCTCTCCTTAAAGGAGTTTGATATCGCCCCCAGTCTTGACAGTTTAAAGTTAGGGATCTGCTCCAGCACTAGGAAAAGTTTAGGAAAAATTCGTTAATTTGATTTCAAGAAATATGGAGCTAAATCAACAGTAGATTTGACAAATCCCGTATAAGGAGATAACTTCTTAAGTCCATATATGTATCTTATAACCCCTTCTTACAAAGATTTTATCATGGATCATTCTATGATATGTTGTACCTAGGGATATGTTCGACCACCAAAAGAAGTAATGAGGAAATTTATCAAGAGGAATCAGAGAAATATAGGTGTCCTTATAGCTACCGGCAATATGAAACTGGTACATCAATGACCATATGAAACTGGTACATCAATGACCATATGAAACTGGTACATCAATGACCGTGTTGCTTTTCGTGAAACCCTGTTTAGAGAAGACTGAATTCAACCCCTGTTTCACAACACCTTTTGAGAAATATGTACTAAATGGGGCGCGGGGTGGGTGGGTTATCACACAGCTGTTTTGGGGATTGGATATTCCTTTAAAGCATGAGCTCCAAGATCCACTCTTTAACGGGTTGTGACATAGACCCTTCATTGAGATTTCATTTCTAGGAATATTTTCGGCCCACAAAGACGTCTTGACGAAATTCGTATAAAGGAATACGAGAAACGGGAGGGTTCTTACAGGTATCGACCAGGTAAAGGAGGTGCGTAGGGGACAGACAATATCAACAATTTTCACAAAGTTAACCCCTACTGAGAGGATCTTGATTGCAGCCCCTCTTTCTGAGTTTCCACCTACAGATCTGCTCCAACAGTAGGAAATGCTTTAACGAAAATTAAGTGAGCCGAGTTTCAAAAATATGTTGCAAGATAGATGGAAGCCGTAACAAAGCCTGTGGACAAGGGACTAAATCTTACGTCCATGATTGGATCCGAACATACACTGCTCAGATAACTGTGACATGGGTCCTTCTTTGATATTTTGTAATTAGGGTTGTGTTGGTCCTCCGGAAGGAATATTGACAAAATTTGTCGAGTGGAATGAGAAAAATGAGAGGGAACCTATGGGTACCGGCTTTGTAATGCAGATACATTATGGATCTGTTTTGTCAGAATTTTACTTCCCCTGAACCCATGTTTAGATGATTTTTATTTGAAAACATATTTCAGGGTTTGTAGTTTGTGGTCTGTTCGAACAGTAGCAAATGTTTAGATAAAATTCGTTGAACCGATTTTCATCAATATTGATCTAAATATGTAAGGGTGGGGCAGGTTATAGACCGTACGCTGATTACATCTTACGTTCACATAGGCCCTAACATCCCTTTCTCAAAGAATTTTGACACTGACCCTTTGCTGAGAATTTATCTCTAGGGATATGTTCAAGCCTCAGAGGAAGTACTGAAGTATAGGGAAATCAAAGAAATGGTAACGCCCTTAAGGGTACCGGTTCTGTAAATGAGGTACATGGTGGACCAGAACTATGAACAATTTGCTTTAATGAACGCTTACTGTTAAAGCAGCTTGATTTCATCTACTCTTTGAAAGTTTAACATTAGAGATTAGCAACAGAAAAATGGTCGATCCAATTCAAGATATAGGAACTAAGTATATGGGGATATAAGAGGGACTAAATATATATGGATATAATAGGGACTAAATGTATCGGGATATACCAGGAGCCGTAAGCGTATTACATTTTCCAACCAAACGACCCTTCTTTAAAGGAGTTTGACATGGATTTCCTTAGAGATTTTGTATCTAGGGATTCTGTTCAACCGCTGACGTTTTAACTCTTAAGTTTGATCGGAATCAGGTAAACAAGACATTCCTTATAGGTAGTATAAGGACTGTTTCTTAGTCAATTTATGCCAAAACAAAAGCAGGGAGAAGGCTTAGATTTGACCTTTTTAATTCAAAATCAAAATCATAAATCTTGTATCGCTATGTGGGTTTTTTTTTTTTTGGGGGGGGGGGTTATGGTTTAATGTACAGTTTAATAACTTTCTTCACTTTCAGATAAGTTTAGAAAATCGTGGTATGTGTCCATTATTGCACATTTTTTGTGAGCATGGTGCTGCGTTGGCATTGTTGCATATTTTTGTGAGGGCGATGCTGAGGTTTACATAGACCTTTCTTCTACTATTAGCAAATAACTTTACTCAGTTATTAGAAATGTCATGATATTTCTTTAGTGTCAAAATAACTATGAACGTTGCTGGTTTGACACAAGCAAATAAATAACTAATCCTGTCATTAATTACAAATGTAGCACCCAAATGTTCATACAGGTGCTCTATTTTCAGAATAATATTTCGTGATTGTTTATATAGAGAGAGCTTATTCATATATCTGCTTGCCTTTTTGTTGAGTATGTAGTTCATATCTTAAGTTTATCATTTTGCTTTGGTGTACTCTTGTTTTTTAAGATATTATTCATCCCGTACCTCTTTATTTATGTGCAAAATGGTAGACCAGAATAATCCGTAATGTATTTTAGCTGCGATGCTTGTGAAAGTTCCAGTTAAGGTGTTCATTATCCCTTATGATCTTCACCTGCATTGGTGACAGTACCCTGTATCAGTGTAATAAGAGTTGTACTTGGTGTTTGATTGCTTTGATATTATTTGCTTTGCTCAGTTGCCGTTATTTTTATATTTGCAACTCTACAACAGCTCAATTTCCAGCGGCACATTACAGAGCAAGAATTAATCAACAATCACAGGGTTCGGTTACATGTGATATTTGCTGCTTTAGCAAGCTGTTTTGAATGTATATTGTAAGAATGGTTAACAATTAGCCATAATAGTGATAATAATAATAATAATAATAATAATAATAATAATAATAATCAATGTTGCTGTTGTTATCATTCTTATTGTTACTATTGCCATTACTATAAAAAGAAAAGTTTGTACAGTCGCTGACTACAGACTGGTAATATGAATGAATTTTATGAGCAGCATTGTACTGTCAAAGAAGATCGCTCTCCAGTACACAATTACCTCTGTAAACTTAAGTAATAACGAAATTGGAAGATCTTTCAGCAAACTTTGCTTATCGTGCAGAAACATCCACAAGAGAACAAGCCCAGGTCATTATTTGTTCAAAATTGAGTTGTTTATTGTTTTTAAAAAAAACAACACATTTCACTGTCTATGTGTTTAACACAAAATGAATAATTTCACACCTTTGCTTCAACATTAAGTGAGAAAGACAGACAATCCTAAGATTGCATGGAGGCGATCCACGAAATGTGTGTGTGTGTGTGTGTGAGAGAGAGAGAGAGAGAGAGAGAGAGAGAGAGAGATTAGCGATTTTCACCTGAGCCATCAGCTACGGTTTAAATAGCTTTTTTTTTTTACAAAAACACCTTCAATTCATATATATATATCTTTCCTTATTTATCCAAGAATGTTATGTCATTAAATAAAACAATCTAGGGAAAGGCATTTTATTCGTATAGCTAATGATAATAAAAAAATAGTGTAGTATCCGCGGAGCAGAATTTAACTCGGTTTACCCCAGCTGAATACATTAGTATGACGACGATCGATATTAGATAATTTCGTGGCATCGGCTTCACAGAAATTTATACTATTAAGAATGTGTTGGCACGAAATCAGACGGAGAATGACAAGAGAGACTTTTATAATCTCGTCATTATCTGTCCAACTTTTCTCTTCATTTAGGCTTATGATAGAACGTGATTATTCAAAGATGAGACAAATTGGGTATTGATATGACCTGAAGATAAATTAGATACGCCGTTAGAGCTATATTCTTTGTGATTATGTGGCTGTGGCAATTTTATCCATGTCAAAATGAAAGCACCAAAACTAACCAAGCTATCTTTGAGTGGTAGACTGAATGAAATATCAGTATAATTGCTCATCCCAAAGTACAAATCTATAATCATATATTTCAGAGAATATGTATGGTTTTTGCTTGTCAAAAGCTTAATGGAAACTGTTTGAAGAAAATTATTTTATTGATGACCTTATATAATATTCTTTTTTTTTTCTTTATCACACACTTTTTGATTCCTTTATATGATAAGCCAAAAGCCAAATTCAAATTCTAGTCGATCTTCTCTGAATAATGCTTACTACAGCACAATTAGTAGTAATATCATTTCTAATATAAGAGCTATTCAATGCACGCGCACCCCATCACAACGTCTTCATTTCGGCCATGATCTACAGTAATTACACTGTCCGCACTATTTCATCGTATATTTGTGTTGAAGTGCCGCCACGAGTTTGCTTTATTCTGCCTCGAAGATAGAAAACAAACCCTGCCTGATTTATGTCAATGTATTATGATTGGTGGAAACTCTGAATGAGTTTCTATCTGCTCATAGACGATATATAGAGGCACGTGTACCCTTTGTGTCATCTATTCTCATTATAACACGCGATGTAGGTCAACTGGAATCATCAACTATCATTTCAAGGATGGTGTTTGATACGGACTACCTTATGCATGTGAAGTCATCATGGGCCATCAGCAAGACCTAATATACTGTGGAAGAGGAGAGTATATTGAAATGCCGGAGTTTCTCATGCACGTATTGGACTATGGACCTGCAGTGCGGAGAAGTTCGAGAAGAACAGCGAAATGGTGCCACTAATGTTAACTAACAACCCCAGCGGGGTGTATATGTGTTAGCACTCCTATCCTTTTCCAGGATATTTATGTGTGAGTATTTAACCACTCATGTACTTTTCATGGATGTGTGTATGAGTCAGTACTCCTATCCTTTTCCAGGATATTTACGTGTGAGTATTTAACCACTCATGTACTTTTCATGGATGTGTGTATGAGTCAGTACTCCTATCCTTTTCCAGGATATTTACGTGTAAGTATTTAACCACTCATGTACTTTTCATGGATGTGTGTATGAGTCAGTACTCCTGTCCTTTTTATAGATGTTTGTGTGTATATGTTAACACTCCTACTTTTGTCGTCGATGTTTCTATGCGTGTGTTAACACTTCTACCGTTTTCATAGATAGCTGTAGGTTTGGGTTAACACCCCCACACTTGTTTGTGATAGTATATGAGTATGTTTGTACGTGTGTAACTACTTGTACCCTTTCATGAATGTTTCCATGTACATGTTAGCACTTTTACCCTTTCCAGGGATGCTTATCTGTATCTTTTTAAATACTCCTACACCTTTTATGTATGTTTGTGTGTAAACAACTTTTAAACATTATTATGTGCATGTGTTGGCACTTCTACCCTTTTATGGATGTTTTTGTTTATGTATATAAGCACTTCTACCCTTTTCATGATAGAGTGTGCATATTCCTACCTGTTTCAGGGATGACAGAGTACATTTGTATGTGTGAGCACTACTATCCTTGTGTGTGAAAAAATATACGCATGTTTGTGTGTATAGTCCGTGTGAGCACCTCTGCCTGAGGTGAATGTATCTTTATGTACATGTGACAACTCCTTCCTTTGTGTGGGATATTATATCTGTGTGTGTGTGTGTGTGTGTGTGTGTGTGTGTGTGTGTGTGTGTGTGTGTGTGTGTTCCTTGTCCTTTTCTCTCCTTGCACTTCTCTGTTAGGGTTATAGGGATTATAAGGGTAGTAAAGGTGATAGTTTTGCTTATAAGGGGATGGTAGAAGGTTATAGGGAAATTCTAGTTCAATTTATAAGACGTTTCAGTTCAGTTTCATAATTCTTTTTACTTTCTACCCTGTGTGTGAGTAATGTACGTGCTGGTCAGTAGATGAGTGGGTGTTGGTCACCCAAGCGGACTTTTGGTCAGTAACCGTAGGTGTGGTGAGTAGGTGAGTAGATGAATAGGTGGTGGTCAATCAAAATGGCATGTTCATCAGCAAGTGTCATTAAAACACTGTATTTCCCTTTGTTCCCTTGTCCCAGGAGTGTAATTTTATAACACATTTATAGAAAGGGAACCATTTCGCGAACCAAATGCATAAGTACGGTCGCAGATGTTAGACTCCAGTCTCAAAGAAGTGTTACGATGTTTAACTTTGATACAATTACAGCAAGGATATATTTATATTCTTAATCAACACAACATATTTTTGAAAACATGAAGCATCTTAGAAACAACTGGCTAATCCAAGAATCGATATTCAAACCTAAAAACAAATAATTTTGACACCAGTGCAAGTATATCCCTAGGAGGTGTCATTACTCAATTTCAATAAACATTACCTAGTGACAGTCCTATGTGCTTCCCAACAACAATGTATGTTGCTTCAAGACCATATCACCGCATTTTATATAATATAGAGTCAGAAATATTATCTAGGATCAAACCACTTTCGGTGTAGAAATCCTCAGCGAAATGTACTAGAAGACTTGATCAAAATTGATCGGCGGGTATATAAAAAGCAGCGTCAGCTAATCCCCCAACTGAATATCTATTCCCCGTGTATTCCTGCAGGATATTATTAGGAAGGCTCGACATCTCATCGAAATGATTTCATCTCCTCAATGACAAAGCACTAGATAAAACTCACCGAAGGCTGCTGACTGAGTACCATCCACCTTTTCATCGTCTCAAACTGGATTTTTCCGACAGCAAAGAGCTGCCCTTCACATTCTTTGCCAGTTTGTTTCCTTCTCTAGGTGGAAACACACCTTTGATTTCTACCAAAGGAATCAAAACAACAACGATTCTTGGAGTAGTTTCGATTCCGTATTGCACTAAATGAAGGAATGAATATGATATTTTTATTCTGATGTCGTCAAGTACTACGTAGTGGGGAAACACTATAGCAGGATCATATATTTTATAATTTTATATATTCATGTTTTAATTAGGCAGAAGTGGGTATTTTATTATTTCATGTAATTAGTGTTCATTGATGAGGGAATTAAAGTCATCAGTTCCAATTATTGTGTTATTCTCATTTTTACACATATTTAGCCAGTTAGGCAACCTTGAACCAGGATTACATGTTCGAGTTTTGTTCACTCTGAGCAATGAAGCTACCCTGATTACTGTTCATGCTGTGTTGTTCTATTATATGACAAGTGGTAAGTAACTTTCTGATTGGTTAGTTTGCTACTTGTGTGTATAAACAACATAGCATGTAAAGCATATTAGTGCTGGTCATTCCATTGAAACTTCTGAAGGGTGCTGGTCATGGGATTGCAGTAAGAAAAGTGCCTGATGATTCTTTTGCTTCAAGGAAAATGTGACTTGACCTTTGTCCCATATGACAAGGTAAATAGACTTATAATATAGTTAATGTAGCAGTTTTGCATATATGTGTTCTGTATATTTCCCTGAAATGTATGTTGATGTATTGCAGTACCTTTAATAGGTTATCAACCTGCATATTCTTTTCTGAGCCTATCATTCTGTCCATACGCTTGTCTGTCTGTTTGTCTGTTCTCTACTTTTGCTCTACGCACTGATTGTTTTGTGTTTAGGTTTATTTGGTCCACTATCTCTTTAGATGGATAATTAATAAATATATGGAGTAGTAAGTCATTCGTACTGAATGTACTTTAAACTGAATCAGTGTATACATGGAGAACAATAATGCACTGATGACGGTCTTGTTTTTTGTAGTTGTAGTAAAAGTATTTTTATTGTATTTGCAGGGTGTAAGAAAACAGGAGAAATGTATTTGTCTCCATTTACCAACCTCGTGCGCAATAAACCCAATTTCTTATAACAAATACTGGACTTGTATTTTCTATTCTGTGAGTAGAAGGCAAGTGCTAGAACATTTGGCGCACACCGTGGGACTTATTATGCTGAACCCGAGGTTGTGTATATGTGCATGATGGAAGGAGGACTGGATCAAGTGGATTAAACAAAAATAGACGGAGGTGTAATTCCCTTCAGTATCGCGCTGCCAGAGGATGTGAATATGTGGGTGCTCCAGCCATATAAATTTATAAAAACAACTTCATCGTAGATGAATACACATGGAACTCCGGCCGTGTTTATTCTCTGCTTCATTCACGGGATTCAGGAAATGTTTCTGTTAGCGTTTTTATTGATACTCTGTGGATGATCTGAACCTTGTGATTAACGGTGATATTCATTCTGTGCTTATATAGACTGGTATTTGTGTTTTGACTCATTAGGACACTGTATAATTGGTTTTTTCATTTAACCTGGACCAAATTATTCTTTGATGTAGTTAAGAATGGTTATCATCAGTTGAATTAATTTGTATTTAATAAAGAAACATCTTTGAATAATTGAACTTGCTATATATTTTTTGGTGCATTTGTATCTAAGTCCATAATATAGCAATCCATTGTAACAGATACTCATATTAATGGAATTTCCTTCCTGAACTTTAATTTTGTGGCCATTTATTTATTTTTTTTCCTTAGCACAATTTTAGGAAATATGTTGCTTTGGACATTTCTTTTACATCTTAAAATCTGCATTATACCAGAGTTAGAATACAGGTAGTTCTGGTTCACTTGATTCTACCAGAACCTATTTCCCATATATGTATTCTTCCAATGGTACAATATTCACTATTGACAACACCAAAATGGTTCTTACAGAGTGATCCTTATTTTTGCAAAATTCTTGCTTAATTGCCCCTATATATATTTTTTGACCTGACATCTCTTGACTTCTGAACGTTGTGGTAAACGTATTTAAATTACTCAATTATTACACGATAGATCAGTTTTGCTCATACTATATATATATATATATATATATATATATATATATATATATATATATATATATATATATATATATATATATATATATATATATATTATTGCGCAGACGTTCGTGCATTTCGTAGTTTCGATTGTGCTGATTTTTGAGTAGATATGGAGTTCACGGAAGAAGTTCAAAACATAGTAGAGTCCTTTAAGATTTTAAAGGTCAAGCCCAAGGCAGACACACCTGAAGATTTCGCAAAGTGGATGTCAGACTCTACCGCTTCGTTGGGTACATCTCCTGTTAAGAAAGAGCTGACAGCATCACATGCAACGGCGTCCGTGGCCAGTGGTCCTATATATGTTACACTACCACATGAATTAAGGATATCGATATTTTCAGGAGGCAGGAAGAGTGAAACATCGTATGAATTATGGAGTTACAAAGCTACATGCCTATAACAAGGCACGTATCCAAGGACCAGGTATCCCATGCCATCCGACGTTCCTTGAGAGGAGAAGCTGGAGAGATTGCTATGCGACTGGGTCCAACAGCATCCATTAAGGAGTTATTATCAAAGCTGAACAGCGTCTATGGAAATGTAGATTTGAATGAGACTTTATTAGCCGACTTCTACAGTGCTCGTCAAAAAGAGGACGAAGATATTTCTACATGGAGTTGTAGGCTGGAAGATTTGTTGAACAAAGAGGATTAGTGAAGACCGGTGAGACAAATGATATGCTAAGGGCTATGCTGTGGACAGGACTTAAACAGACACTCAAAGATGTGTCTGGCGATAAGTTTGACTCACTCAAGACATTTGACGAATTGAGAGTAGCTCTTCGTAGTACTGAATCTGAACACAGGCAAAGGGGAGATGAGCTAAAACGCATAAAGAGAATTACCCATTTTAATATGGCATCAACTTCAACCACACCACAAAATAAGGAGCTTAGTGAATTGAGGGATCTTGTCCAGCAGCTGTCACATCAAGTGAAGATGCTTAAGGAGCATTCAGCATCCCACATATCTAACAACCAGCAACAACATAGAAATCAATTTAGGACAGATAATACTGATGAGGAGAGACCGAATGTGCTAGCGCTGCGGGCAAATCGGACATATTGCTTCTGCTTGTCGTGTTTGACTAGACCATTCGAAACGGGATTTAAACTTCACGAGGCCTATGGCTGTGGGCAAGCAATAGGCTTTCCACGGGGTTTCCCCAAGAAGCATAAAGGAACTGACACGATAGAGCTAGTAGGATAAGCTAATGAGGTTTCTGTTGTCATCAGTGGTATTAGAGTTTATTCATTGATTCATACCGGATCGACCGTATCAACAGTTAGCGAGACATTTTATAACAAGAATTTGATGACTCCGACTGAGCCCATTACAGACCTTTTGAATGTTGAATGTGCGAATGGAGTGAAGTTACCATATAATGGCCACATAGAGGTTGAAATAGAAAGTAACAGTCTGCCAAATATGGAAAGACGACGTTGTCTAATGCTAATCGTGCCAGACAGCAACTACATTAGTCGCATTTCTGTGTTGCTAGGGACATACTACCTAATGCATGCTGTAGAGGAATGCAAAAGTGAGTATGAAGCAAGATTTCTACAGACAGCTCGATTGCCAACTCCGTGGTATTTGACATTCAGATGTTTTACCTTGCGAGAAAAGGAGTTAGCAAAGAGAAACTTTTGTCTAGGTGTTTTGAAGAGCGCAGAGTCACATGATATTATAGTGGAAAGCAATAGCAATGTGATATTGCGAACCTTCGTTGATAAAGAGGCACCTTATCATTCAACATGTGCTCTGCTTCAGAATTAATTGATGTCCACAGTAAATGAAGACTTAGATATTTCTCCAAGTTTAGAGACTTACAACTACACAGGAATGGTCTGATAGAAGTTCCCGTGTCAAACGTGACTGCCAGACAATTAGTATTCCCCCTAGAGCTATTATGTGTGAGTTGCAACCAATGTCTGTGGCTGATATCCCACCAGATGTGGTTGAAAGGAAGCGACTAGATGACCTTCTTAATCAGATGGACATCACTCCGGATAAACTGTCCAAAGATGATCTCCAGAAAGGAACGGATCTTATAAAGAAATTCGAACACATCTTTTCCAGAAGAGAAACAGATTTGGGATTTACGGCAGCAGTAAAGCATCGCATCAATCTGATCGACGAAACACCTTTTAAACAAAGATACCGTCGGATACCCCCTTCCATGTACAGTGAGGTGAAAGATCACCTTCACCAGTTACTTGCTAACGGGGTGATTTGTAAATTACGTAATTTTGGGGCCAGGAATGTTGTTTTAGTGAGGAGGAAGGGTGGAGAACTTCGCCTATGCGTTGATATTCGGCAGTTGAATAAGATGACAAAGATTCCTATGCCTTGCCCAGGATTGAAGATATCTTAGACTGTTTAGCAGGATCTAAATATTTTACAGTGCTGGATATGACGTCGAGGTATCATCAAATTGAATTAGATGAATCTCATAAGGAGAGGACCGCCTTTACAGTGGGTCCACTAGGTTTCTACGAGTTTGAGACACTATGCACCAGCTACGTACCAAATTTTGATGGAAGAGTGCCTGGGAGATATGCATCTGAACATCTGCGAGATCTATCTATATGATATCATCATTTTCGGTAAACCATGTGAAGAACATTTCAAGAATCTGGAGAAGGTCCTAACACGGCTTAGGGAGTGTGGTTTGAAGTTATCCCCAAAGAAGTACCAATTCTTAAAGGAAAGGGTCATATATATCGGCCATGTTGTATCAGAGGCATGTGTTGAAGCACATCCAACCAAGACTGACAAGATCATAAACTGGCCAGCTCCACACAGCCCTGAGGAAGTGAGGCAATTCCTAGGATTTGCTGGTTTTTACCGTAAGTTTGTGAAGAACTTCTCGATGATAGCTAGGCCATTATCAGAATTAATGCCAAGCACTCGGAACAAAATGGGTAAGCGTCAGAAGAAAATTAAACACTGACCATGGAAGTGGGGACCGGAGCAGGAGGAAGCCTTTCAACAGCTGAAAGATGCTCTCTCTTCACTAGGCTACGTTGACATTGGGCAACCTTTCGAGCTGTACACCGATACCAGTCAACACGGCCTTGGTGAAGTTTTGTATCAGATTCAAGACGGCATCAAGCGAGTAATCAGCTTTTGTCAGCAGAGGATTGACAAAATGTGAGCGAAATTATTCAGCGCATCGACTAGAATTCCTGGCATTAAAGTGGTCAATCACTGAGAAATTCAATGATTACCTTTATGGACAGTACTTTGCTGTGTACACTGACAACAATCCGCTCACGTATATTCTTACATCAGCCAAACTTGATGCCACTGGGCATCGATGGCTAGCTGCTCTAGCTGCTTACAACTTTGACATCATTTACAGACACGGGTCAAGGAATTCGGACGCGGACGGTCTATCTCGGTTGCCATGTGTAGAGAGCAGGAGCAGCAACAAGGGTATAAAAACTGTTACCAAAGAGACCTTACACGCTCTCTGTAATATAGCTAGTGCCCAACCATTTGTTGAAAGTCTTTGTCTGTCTGCGGATGCTGTTGATGACTTTGACTCTGGTTCTGGAATTGCCGCAATGACAGAGATTGGAGAGTTGCTCAGTCCAAGGATCCTGTTATAAAGGAAAGCCTAATAGACAGTCCCTACCTATTGGAAGAGATCATTTAGCATTATTTCGGACCTTTGACAATTATGCCTGCGAAGAGTTGTGCTATACAGGAGGACACGTGCTGATGATCATGATCAACTGCAGCTGATACTTCCCAAGTCTCACCGTGAGGAGGCTATACACTACCTACATGATGATTGCGGTCATTTAGGCCGAGACAGGACACTTTCTCTCCTGAGGTATAGATTCTATTGGCCACGCATGGCAAAAGATGTGGAAATATGGATCCAAAAATGCTGTCGTTGCATGCTTAGAAAATCTTCAACGGATGTTCGAGCACCACTCGTCAACATAGTGACCACACAACCATTGGAATTCGTTTCCATCGATTTCCTGACTCTTGAGATGTCCAAAGGAGGCTACCAACATATACTGGTTATTACAGATCATTTTACTAGGTATGCACAGGCCATTCCGACAAGAAACCAGACAGCCAGGACTACAGCTGAGGCTTTGTTTAATGGTTTTATAGTGCATTATGGTATGGCCCAGCGTTTACATTCAGAGCAGGGTGCAAACTTTGAAAGTAAGGTCATCAAGGAATTATATCAAATTACTGGAATAAAGAAGTCTCGCACGACACCCTATCATCCAATAGGAAATGGTATGTGTGAGTGATGGAATAAGACACTGCTCGATATGTTGGGAACTCTCAACCCAGATCACAAAAGAGAATGGAAAAGTTATTTGGGACCATTGGTTCATGCATATAATTGCACGCGCCATGAGTCTACAGGCCAGACGCCATTCTTTCTGATGTTTGGAAGAGACCCACGTCTACCTATTGACCTCGCATTTGGATTAGACAAAGGAAGTGGATCGGGCAATTTGTCCATTTATATCAAATCTCTTCGGAACCGATTGGAAGAATCGTAGAAAGTAGCTACATGTCTTGCGGGAAAATCTCAAGAAAAACAGAAGAGAGCATATGACCTGAAAGCAAGAGCTGCAACTCTTCAGCCTGGTCATAGGGTTCTTGTGAAGACTCTTGCATTTGATAGAAAACACAAAATTGCTGATCGCTGGGAGACTAATATTTACATTGTACAATCCCAACCAAACCCGGATATTCCAGTTTACGTTGTACAATCGGAAGAGGGCAAAGGACCCAGAAACGTACACTTCATAGAAATTTGCTGCTTCCTATTGGCGCCTTGCCAATTCAGTCGCTCCGTAATCGTAAGCAAGAGAAATAAGCTTTCAAGTCCGAGACATCCAAGCCTAGCAGTTCACCCAAGAATAAATTCAGGGACACAGATTCAGACCAGGATAAAAAGAATTCTATATCGCTTTATCTTCCAAGTGATAATGAAATGGTTGGTGTATCTGGTGGTTCCGAAACGTCAGATACGGAAGATATGTCCGTCAGGAACAGTGTTGAAGATGATTTAGCCGGCGAAAATTCAATTGCAGACTTCTCCAATGAGAGTTTTAGAGTGGATGATGAAACCTCTTCAAACCCAGATGATGGTAATCCCAGTGTGGGAGGAGAGTTGGTTTCAGATAGAGCAGTTGATGATAATGAGCAGAGTGGTCATACTGCTGAACAGTCTGGAGCTATGAATCCAGAAGACAGTGATCAACACTGATAACGACTCTGGAGTACCAGGTCACACCAGGGTTGAGAGCCCCAGTAACGTAGTAGTTGCTGATCAGTTACGAACAGAGAAGAGTCTCTTGCCTGTTCCAGCACCACGACGTTCTAGTCGAGTGACGATAGCACCTTCATGGATAGCCTCTGGAGACTATGTGATGTCCCAAGCCGTTAATGAGCCAGACTGGCTAACAATATTCGGTGTCCTCAAGTCATTGCACACAAACGGAGTTTTTAACAGTATGCCTGAAACCATATCCAAAGCCATAATTTCCATCATGGTGGATACCCCTAAATGATGAGGACATCATTTAAATGTGTGGTGGGAAGTGTGTAGCAGGATCATATATTTTATAATTTATATATTCATGTTTTAATTAGGCAGAAGTGGGTATTTTATTATTTCATGTAATTAGTTTTCATTGATAAGTGAAATAAAGTCATCAGTTGCAATTATTGTGTTATTCTCATTTTACACACATTTAACCAATTAGGCAACCTTGAAGCAGGATTACTTGTTCGAGTTTTGTTCACTCTGAGCAATGAAGCTACCCTGATTACTGTTCATGCTGTGTTGTTCTATTATATGACAAGTGGTAAGTAACTTTCTGATTGGTTAGTTTGCTACTTTTGTGTATAAACAACATAGCATGAACAGCATATTAGTGCTGGTCATTCCACTGAAACTTCTGAACGGTGCTGGTCATGGGATTGCAGTATGAAAAGTGCCTGATGAATCTTTTGCTTCAAGGAAAATATGACTTGACCTTTGACCCATATGATAAGGTAAATAGACTTATAATATAGTTAATGTAGAAGTTTTGCGTATATGTATTCTGTATATTTCTCTGAAATGTATGTTGATGTTTTGTAGTACCTTTAATAGGTTATCAACCTGCGTATTCTTTTCTGAGCCTATCATTCTGTCCATACGCTTGTCTGTCTGTCTGTTCTCTACTTTTGCTCTACGCACTGATTGTTTTGTGTTTAGGTTTATTTGGTCCACTATCTTTCTAGATGGATAATTAATAAATATATGGAGTAGTAAGTCATTTGTATTGAATGTACTGTAAACTGAATCAATGTATAAATGCAGAACAATAATGCACTGATGACAGTCTTGTTATTTATAGTTGTAGTAAAAGTATTTTTATTGTATTTGCAGGGTGTAAGAAAACAGGAGAAATGTATTTATCTCCATTTATCAACCTCGTGCACAATAAACCCAATTTTTTTTTTAATAACAAATACTGGACTTGTATTTTCTATTCTATGAGTAGAAGGCAAGTGCTTAACAATGGCAATTTGTTCCTGATTTATTCCTATGTAGAGTGAATTCTGACATAGCTTATTACGAAGTAGGGAGAAACACGTATCACGTTTAACGAAAATGTGTGCATCCTCATTATCTTCCTGTCAATAAATCGTATTTTGACAGCGTGAACACTGTTAAGGAAAGGAGATCCTGATCGTGTGAATAATAACATGAAGGAGATCTTGGACAAAATGTTATATGCTCAAAAAGAAAAAGTCCTGTGAAACTACGTTTTCGAAAAGGGTTCTCTCGTGAATTGTAACTGCGAATCAATGGAGTTGTTATGTAACAAAGTTCGGAAGAGGGTTGACAGTAATGGCGGCTATAGGTGGAAGCTAGTAAAAGTGGCTCTGTAGATTTTGGCGGTTATAAGTGGTTTGTTTTACAGTGAAATGGTTCATATTTGTTGGGATGATATGTGAATATTCAAGGAATGCAGGGTATATAACATTATTGGTTATCACACTCAATTTTGAAAAAAAAAGTGGGGTTTTTTTCCACTCAAATTCATACATGATGGAGTAGAGAAGGAAGCTTAGTGGTGCAGTTTTGAGCCTTTCCCTACCTGATTTGTTTAACTCATTTACTTATTTCAGTGTTATTACCTGTCTATCATTTGCCTTCATTTGTAAGAATTCTTTGGCACATGATGAGTAATAATCAGTGTCACAAATGAGTAGTGAGAAAAAATTAGTCCAAACAAGATTAGCTACAAGCATGAGTGGAAAGAAAGACCAAGACAAGCAACAAATGAAAACCAGATTACAGAGTGGCACCCTAATCGAAACATCTGACACAAGTTTGAGTGAACCAAGTTTGAGTACAATTCAGCTGGACTTAGATGAAATAAAGCAAAGCCTCAAAGGGAGCATTTCCAAAGCAGATTTCACATCTGCTATTGCTGATTTGGTGAAAAAAGATGACCTTACAGAAATTGTCTCAACCATTGTGAGGAAATTGTTAGAGAATGTGAAGGAAGATCTGAGAAAGGAGATAGCTGTAGAAAGTGAAAGGGTAGTAAAGGAGAGGACAGAAGAGTTGATGGATAGGGTGGATTCACTGGAATTCGAAAACCACCAATTGCGAGAAAAATTACAAGAGGCAAAAAAGGACAATGATAAAATGAGGAGTGACATGAAAGAGTCTAGCAGGAGATCAAAACAAGCAAATGAGGAGTGACATGAAAGAGTCTAGCAGGAGATCAAAACAAGCAAGTGCAGCCTCAAACCAAATGGAACAATTTTCAAGGAAGCTGAATGTTAAAGTTTTAGGGCTGGAGGAGGAGGAGAATGAAAGTCTGAGAGAGAAAATTCCGAAATTGGTGAAAGAAGTCACAAAGATTAATTTGGATAACAGGGACATAGTGGCTGTGCATAGGATCCCAGGCCGACAGGGACAGCCAAGGCCAGTGATTGTTAAATTCTGGAGTCTGGATTGTAAACTACCAATTATCAAGAAGCGGAAAGACTTTAAACAGAGCAAAGGAATTAGACTGGTAGAGGATGTGACGAAGATGAATACTGAACTTATCAATAAATTATCCAGGCATCAGGAGATTGATAGTGCATGGTACTTTAATGGATTTGTTTATGGTAAAACCAAATCAGGAAAAAGGATAAAATTTGACATTTAGGATGATATTGATGAGAAGATTAGAGTATAAGTGCAATATGCAACTCTATGAATTCATGAAATTGGCCTATTTAAATAGGTATGTGAACCTTCTTTTGGATACTCTCCTTTCTACTCTAATTTGTTTTAATTACTTTTTATAAGTTACTTCTTTCCTTCACCAGTTTTGTCATTAGTTAATAGATTTGTTACTCGCTCATCAACTATATCAAATCTCCTGAATCAATTCATCCACTAATTCATAAATTATTTTTCACCCATATACACATTTACTTACACAGTTGTTTATTCATTGTATTCAACACTACTCACCCACGTTCAATACTTCAGTTCTCCCATTCTTGCTCAGTCATTCAGTCACTCACTACATTCATGTATGCTCTCTTTCATACTTTCTTCCCCTCCCTTCACCCCTTCTCTCATTCATTTTGTAATTTATACTCTATCTGTGGCTATTGGTTTACCAAACTGTTTTAGCTCCTGGAAATCTGTCAAAGGCGATTAAGAGTTATCACAAATGGAGCTGTTTCACTTGTTGTCTATCGTTCACTGTATCAATGTTAACTGCAGCCAAATCTACAGCATGTATTGCAACACCATGGAAGTTTTTATTATAGATGTTTGTATTCTTTGTGTGTATGTGTGTGAGTGTGGATGTGAAAGCCATGCATATGATAAATTCAAGGTGATAATTACTTCATACATTCCTGTACAAGAACATGTATACGTAAAATTTCTGCCGTTCTCATGGATAATAACATAAAAATTATATCTATGAATGTTAGAGGCCTGCAAGGTTCAGTCTTTAAACGAAGGGACATTTTCCACTGGGTAAAACAAAAGAATGTATCTATAGTATGTTTGCAAGAAACTCATAGTATAAAGAATGATGAAATATATTGGGCAGCTGAGTGGGGATACAAATGTATATTTAGCCACTGCTCTAGTAATAGTGCTGGGGTTGCAATACTTTTTAGAAATACTTTCGAATTTGTAATTCATAGAGAAAGATGTGACAGTCAAGGAAGGTTTATTATTTTAGATATTACAATTAATGGCAACAGAATAACCTTCGTAAGTGGTTTAAGCTGTTTTGTAATGACTCTAAAAGTTGTTATAAATATGGGCATATGTCATCTTTTTTTTAAACTTGAAAGAGAATGTCGTCAAGGAGATCCTCTTGCACCTTACTTGTTTATTATCGGGGTTGAGATTTTAGCTATAACTTGAAAGCAGAATGAGGATGTACTGGGACTGATCTTTGATGTCAATGAATATAAATTGGGTCAGTATGCCGATGACGCTTTTATTCTTCTTGATGGATCTCAACTTTCTCTTAAAGCAACTATGAATATCTTGCAAGGTTTTTTTCTATTATCTGGACTTAAATGTAACATAATAAAAACAAAAGCCATTTGGATTGGAAACAAGAAATTTTCTAATGAAAGAATATGTCCCGATATGGGCCTAATTTGGTCCTCCTCTAACTTTACACTCCTTGGCATAGATTTTTCGCCAGATTTACAACAAATGGTGGAAATTAATTATATGAAGAAACTAACAAAGGCAAAACGAATATTGGCAAGCTGGAGTCAAAGACATCTGTCAGTAGTTGGTAAGGTAATTGTTGTAAAAACCCTTGTTCTGCCCATATTCATACATCTTTTCTCAGCACTTCCAAATCCATCAGCAAAAGTTGAAGCAGAACTAAATCGTACATTATTTAAATTTCTATGGGGTGGAAAAGTAGAGAGAATTAAACGTGATATACTAATAGCCCCAGAGAAGGAGGGAGGACTCAATATTATACATATATTCTCATTTATTAGGTATATTAAGATAAGATGGGTAAAAAGATTGCTGGAAAATGAAAATCGAGCTTGGCAGAACTAGTCAATACAACTATACTCAGAAATAAAAAGAATATTTGGAATTTAGGGAGAAGGAAATTAGAAGATCGTAAGCTCATTAAAAAAAGTTTTTGGAGAGATGTCATTTTGGCATTATCTTATTGGAAAGAGGAACCGCAAAGTCCAAATGAGTTTTTATCCATAAGTATTTTAAATTTTGTCCCCCCTAGAATGTTCTATCAATACAAATCCTGGACAGAAGCCGGTTTTGAAATTTTGAATGATCTAGTAGATGATCATGGTAATTTAATACCTTTTGAAATGATAAAACAAAAAGCTAGAAGCGATGACTTCTTGAAATACTTCTCCTTAATATCCAAAATTCCAAAAGCATGGAAAGAAGCCATAAAAAACCATTTAGCACATAATAATTTTGATAAGCAGGAGGATAAAATAGTGAATCTGCAAAAACATAATTCACTCAAGTTTGTTTACAAAGATCTTTTAAAAAAGGCTAAAAAGCAACATACTGCTAAGCAAGAATCATGGATGCAAGTACTGAATAAAAATATAAGTAGTGAGGAGTGGTCTGAGATTTATAGCCGGGCGAAATGTTGTACCAAGGATACCAAGTTGATCTCTTTTAACTTTAAATTAATCCACAGAATAATCGCTACTAATGATTTTTTGAAAAGAATTAACATATTGGACGACAACAAATGTACGTTCTGTAAGAGAGAGAATGAAAGTATTGAACATCTCTTCTATGATTGCAATATTACTTCAGTTCTGGTACAGTTTTATTGAACATTTTACACCATCTTGCCCAAATATTGTACATTTGTCCAAAAAAGAAACACTTTTAGGAAGTGAACAACTGGACAGTTTGTGTAATTTCTTGCTTATTTTGGCAAAATATTATATTTATACTTGCAGATTCAATATGCAAAATCCTTCCATGTATGCTTTTAAGCAGAGAGTTGTAATGTATAAGAACATTGAAAAATACGCTGCTAAGGTAAATAAAAATGAGGACCAATTTCTTCAAAAATGGACCTCAACAAATGAATAGGTAACTTGTATCTGATTGGATAGTAAACAGGAACAAAACACTATTTTCAAAAGTCTATGTCACCTACATGTATTCGTCTATTTAAATTGAGTATCTAAAGAGATTGTGTGTCATATGCATGTGTGCATGAGTGTGTGTGTGTGTGTGTGTGTTGTCTTTTTTTTTTATATAGATTATATTTATTATCCCTAGTTTATCTGGAAATAAGAAATGTTTGATTGTAAGGTGACCTTGGGATGGTTCCCCTACCCAATGGTCAACCTATTACGGGGATGATAAAAAAAAAAAGGACAAGGTTCGGAAGGTATGTTAAACTCATCTTTTCGTAAGGTGGCAATCATCTTGGAACCTACAGTCACTCGAGGATTGCATGCTTTAAAAGATGCAAAGAAAACAATTTCTGCTCCAAAATATTTTCATCGACCAACAAAGCCCTTATCAAAGCCTTAATGATTATTTAGGTGGGGGAAAATGTGTTAATTCAGACAGGAAAAGAATCTTTTGGTCGCCATGATACCCCTATAAATCTACTTCACACTTCCGTCCAAGACATTGATTCCTCATTTACGCCACAGCAACGACGAAGAAGAAAAAGACGTCGAAAACCGCAGAAGAAGAATAAGAAAACAAACTTTTAGGCATCTGGATGTTTTTGGTTTTAAAAAATGATACACAGATTGCTCCGAATATTCCAATAAATAACTCGATATGTTTACCACGCCACGGATGATGCTGACGATCCTAATATTCCACTAGGTAGAATTTCATTTCATGTCGGCTTTGACCACCTCAGCTCCGATCGTGTTTGAGCATAGACACTCGTGTCAGAAAAGAATATCTTGAAAGTGTGGTATAAAAACTTGAGTGACCATTTCTTGCAGCAATTGACTTCCTTTGAGGATGAAATGCATCGAACCTCTGTTGCAACAGAAAGGTTATGTGCGAAATCATTACATATCATTACCCGTGAAATTGAATACCTGTGAACTTCATTACCTTCTGACACGGCTTCCTGTAGAATTTCCCATCGAAATCCTAAAAGTCATTTGAGCTTATGTCATCAGCACGGATGACAGTCATCGCCCATGAATCCACTGGGTTCTTGTTTACTTTCCCAATGATCACAGCTTGAAATATTTTGATTCATTTGCATTACCTTCTCTCGTAAACGATATCATTGACATTATGAGATGAAATGCGGTTTCCATTCAGTTCAATAATGTGGTGTTACAAAGATCGGAACTGTTGGTGTACAATATTGTGTATATTTTCTTCATCACCAGAACATTTATTGACTTGTTTTGGACTTGATTTCTCTCGAAACGATGCAACAATAGAAATGTGGCTTAATGATCATTATGGGTATCTATTTTCTTTAACTTAAAATCATAGTGTCCATTGATGGCAAAACGACAATTTTCTAGATATTGGAAGTCAATGCTTATTCTCGAAGTTTTCAGCCTTGTAAATACGTCCATGTTTTACATTTCTTTTGGTAATTGTCAGAGTTGTACATGAAGAGGAACAGACTATCCCTAATCCTCACCTTCATTTGTTCATAATAATAAATATAAAATTTTGATTTCGAAAGAAATGGTGTTTACTGGTTTTTTGAAGAAATACTTTCTTTGATATACTCGTTTCCTGAGAAATTCTATTTCTTGTCATTGTCAAAGTTTTAAAATAATCTGAGGTCCACGGACTTGGGAGTATTTTATTTTTAAGATACGATTTTAAATTGCAACAAATGACTGTCTGCTTAAACAGGATTACACTAATAAAAATTCTGAGTGGTTCAGGACTCGCACATCCATACTAATTTTGCATAAATGTCTGTGTTTGAAGTTGAATAAATTTGCAGTTTTGTGCTACCACTATCTTATCGTAAAATAACTTAAATGGTGTGTACATAAATCGCCACTGCGGGGGAATATATTTAAACAATTTTGTCCGTATACCCGCTAAAAAAAGTGCATTACAAATTAAATAATTAAATTTGTCTCTGGGTGCAGTAAACGGGCACAAAATTTTCTTGCAGCAAATTATCAAAGCCTTTACGTCAGTTCCGGTACTTGTGACAGTGCGTGCGCACCAGCAATATTATCGCATAAGAGGTAGGTATCTATAAGAGATAATTTCAACTCGTAATCCCATAATCAGATCCAGATGAAACTTATTTAGATAGAATATGCCCTTCACGCTTCCTACATATTTTATTTTTTATCAAGAGCCGATTTTAATAAAGGAAATTAACACTTAAATAGCCTATGGTTTCTTCGTTGTGGTACCTATATTCGAGAGTTAGACGTGTGTTGGATAAAAAGCTAGTTATCAAGCATATTGCTGAACATTATGTATTCTAAATTGTGCATTTGCACGCAATGTGCATAAAAGTCGATGGCAAGACTTGTAATTTGATTTTTGTTTCGAAACTGTATAAATGGTTTGTATATTTCCTTGAGGTTCGGTTTATGATCTGATTCATAATTTCGCTTTCATTTAAAATGTTCTGCGAGTGTATATATATATTGCTGTCAAAATCTTGCCCTAATCGTCGCAGAAAAGGCAATTTATGCATTTCTTGATCATTTTCTTTACAAAAATGTAGTGCATACACTTTATACATTAATAACACATGGGCTAGTATCCTTACTTGAGACCGCTCCGGTGGCCTAGTGGTTAGAGCGTTCGCCTCGGATGCGGGAGGTCGTGGGTTCGATCCCCGGTCGAGTCATGCCAAAGACTTTCAAAAATGGTACTAACAGCTGCCTCGCTTGGCGCTCAGCATTAAGAGGTTAGTTTCAGGACTGGTCGACCTGGTGTCAGGATAATGTGAGTGGGTGGGACATCATGCTACATGTCTGCGGCATGATGCCCCAGTACTAGACATCACTATAAACTGCCACACTGCAGACATCGTAGCGATATGACTGAAAAATTGTTAAAGCTACGTTAAAAATCATAATCACATCACATCACATCCTTACTTGAAATTTACCCACAAATCATACATGTACTATATAATCCTACAAGGGAAGACACTTCTTACTCTCTTTGACCTATTTAAGAATCAATGCTGATATTTCAAGCTATGCTTTGAATAGGGCAGTTAATTTGGTACCGATGTTTAGCTTGGACATTCGACTTTGTATGTGTACACCAAGTTTGACTTGCACACTTTTAAGTAATGCCAGACCATCTTCCCATGCTACCTTCTCGACATGGCCATGACTGTAGCTGTTTAATAAGCAAGTTCAATGCACTGGGTGGAATGTACAAGTAAGCCCCTTTTTGATAGCAAAAAAATCAGGCTATCAGTATGTGCAAAATAACATTTTTGGTCAACCTTTAAGAGGCCAGCATTCCATTCAGCTCTTTGCTAAACATCTGTACCAAATTTATTATGATACACAAAATTGAGCTTGAAATATCAGTGATGATTCTTAAAAAGGTCATGTGAGAAGAGCGAGAAGTGTTCTCTCTTGTAGGATTATATAGGACATTTATGATTGTTAGGTAAATTGTAAACAACAATACGAGCCACTGTGATTAATGATAGATGAATGTTGAAAGTATGTGTCGGGAAGAATTAAAAATGTTCAAAACAACAAAAGCTGTTTTGTTTGTGCATCATTTGGTGTAAAGGCTTAGTTTATCTTATTAATAATTTGAAAAAATATTCCTTACAATGATGACTGATCCTAAAATTGGACTTGCTAACCCTACTGAAAAATTGGGAGAATCATAATTTTTGGACCTATCTTCCAATAACCCAACTGTTATGAAAAACTCCCAGTTTTACAAATCCCAGGAAACAGAAACTTTTTGTAAATTTTTTTTTTTTTACAAAACCATCATTTTCCATTTTGGTTTCCCTGTCTGGTTTGTTTCTTAGCAATGTCTGATTTCCTGTTTAGTCCACCTATACCATAGTGATTGACTCACATGGTGACTCCCTTTACTCAGCATTATAATCATGGATATGTTTCTCAGCTAAAACCAAAGAAAAGAAAAAAATGAAATATTTGATGTATTTTCACCATCTAAGATAAAAGAAATGAGATAAAAAAAAGCAGGTGTGATTGGAGGAAGCAGTTTGCTTCCAGTCATTCATTAACTCAAGGGCCTATCATGCATTCTGCCAATGGTGCTCAGAGCATATTTCAATACAATCTATCTAGATGACATTAATAAACACAGTACAACCATTCCAGCGTAAATGGTGTGAAAAATATAGTGGCATGAAGCCACTGGAATTTTCCATGAAAAATGACAAGGATGACTTGTCAGTGATCAGAGCAGAGAATGTTTTTACATCAAACAACAAAAGTATGAAGAAAGTCATGATCAAAATTGGTAACTGAAACCTTGATATATCTCTTGTTTTGTTGTCGAAAAGGGTTGATATGACCTGGAAATGTGAATCAACATTATGAAATTATCAACTTTTAATAAGAAGTCATGTATTTTGTTAAAATTTTCTTCCAAACATTCTTGGTACAATGTGAAAAAAACAGTATGCAACAAAATTTTGATCAATGAAAATGCCATTAACGCCGTCATGAGGCAGCACTTTAATAAATACATAGAAATTAAAAAAGTTTTTTTTTTAATCAAGTGAAATGCATTTTTTAGTTCTATCTTTTAGTTTGGTTTAAGTGTAATGATCATACATAAAAAGTGCCATGTTGTATTCAGATGTGAAATTTGTTAATCTAACATAACAGCTATGTCCGTGAATGTTTCTTTGAGAACCGAATTAAGTGCCAATGGTGTTTTAATGCCTTATTTGCATAAGTATTTTTTATATTGTTGCACTCAATTAAAAGCTGACCTCCATATATTACCATGTTAATTAATCTTTAATATCAAATATAGGGGGTGGAATAAATGAAAGGTTAAAAGGCATGCAAATCCAACCTGCATAAGAGCTAGCGGCCCCAGTCAAGTGTCAGGTCAACTCATTTGATCAATCGAGCACTGTTATAATTTTTTGGTGACTGTAATATAATTAAACTACTACTAATCAGCATACTCATTCACAAATGTGATCAAAGATAGCAAGACAACCAAGCAAAATGAAATAAATTCTGTTTCACAGACACGTTTTATTAATAGTTTTAGAGTTTGTAGTTGATTTGTTATTTCTGAATTGGAACTCAGATATTTCCTCATGGATGAGAAGATTCACTATTACTTGCAACGAAATAAAGGCATCAGTGTTTTACTAATAGAACAATAAAAAAACTTTCTTTTGATGATGACGGTTGTTTCACAATCTAAATCGGGGGTCTCTAACTCAAACCACCCTGAGGGCCGCACAATGGCATTTTCGATGGGCCAGGGGTTGCACCACCTTTGTTATCTCTCATGACACATTGTGATGCCAATCATTTTGCGGGTCACAGGGTATGGCTTGGTCGCATGTTTGAGACCCCTGAACTAAGTGATTGTTCAGTTGTTTGTTTTTTTTAAACAAAAGGAATCTGATTGTGAATTTAAATCAGTAACTAGTCTGGTTCCCTGCCTAGTACCCCTTGCATTGCATTCCACTAGAGTAGACAATATGGCAAAGCAGCGAGTACACTGATCAGGGAAGCAGACTATTCAGCAACAACATAAAGCTGTGATGTAATACAAAAAGTTTTCGCGCACACGTTAAGGTTGTTGAAACAGGTTGGAATAATGTTAATGATCTCTCAGCGGTTGGGCATCATGAAAATAAAGGTCATTTTTACATAAAAATAAATAACTTAGAAAAAGTGCTTTATTGACACAATTATTCCCAATGCAATTTCACAATGAGTATTCAGCCATTAAACAGACCAGTTCTTGATGTCAACAATGATGGCATGATTTCATATTGTTATGGAGGTCCCGTGATAACTTGCACCCTCACTTAAAGTACGGTCTTTATTTTTGGACCCAGTTGTGCACGAGTTATTGACGGAGAGGTATATTTACAGAAAATAAGAACAATAACAATGACAACTACAAATATAAGACTGGAATATATATAACATACATCACCAGTAGACGTCCTAGAAGGCCGATCACCTGATTATTGAACGCCATTAGTTGGGCCAAGGAAGCTACAAAAGATAACGGCTACATCTGTGTGAGCAGTATCTTGTGTTATCTTAATTACATACCAAGCAGAGGTAAGAACATGTGTCCTTTGAGAGGCAGGGCTTTGAATTAGGTTGCTGGAGGTTTATTGAACATTACTATTTAAAGGTTACTGCAGAAATATGGGCATATTAGCATTATTGCATTGCATATTGGTGGGTTCTAATGTAAGCCGGCTGAAATGATAATGTATCAGGACCTCTATAATAAAAGGCCATGGGGAGAGTACTGGTATTGAACATCAAGATCAGTACATGTATATGTAAACTGTAACCATTGTTTAGTTGAAGGTGTAACAGGATGCTATTTTTGCTTTTGTTACTAGTGATCTTGAAAGACATGTTACAACTCTTTGGTCTTAAACTAAGTAGCAGAAAAGAGACAAACAACCAACAAGTTTTGTAAAATTCACCAAATAATTTATTTCTCTAACATACTAAGCGAAAAGAACTGAAAAATCCCAAAGAGCCGAAAAGTTCTATCATAGGTCCAAAAATGTAGATTATTCCAGATGAATTCCAGTGGTGTTCTGAATGAATTCAGTCTTGATTGTGCTGATGTACTGATAGCCTGGACTAGTTTTGGTGTGCTAGCAATCTTGATGTATCACAATGATATCATCTAAAATGTCATAAATGAATTCACAATAATCCCCAAATAGTGATTTACTCCTAAAGAGCATTTTGTAATTCTCTCAAAACTGAACACGACTAAAAGTCTGATTCCTCTAGTAAGATGTTAAAGTAGAAATGAAGAATTTCTGTTTACTTCTCTCTTATATAAAAACCTAAGACACAATATGATGAGCAAACATTAAGTTGTAAATAAGATCAGGTCTTTTACTAACATTTTAGTAAAGAACGTGTCAGACAACAGGTAGATAAGAAATTCCTGAGTGGAAAACCAGTGTCCAGAACTCAAATCCAAGTAAACATGTTTACCTATAAATAATAATAATCTTAATGTATAATTTACAATCATAGACAAAACGTAGCTATGTAATATGTTGTTTGCAGAAACAAGACATTAATTAGGTAAGCCGAAATTCCTGCCTTCAATTATGGACAAAAAGTCAGTCACACAATACAAATTACATATACATAACAAACATAAGAGGACACTCCAAATGACTAGTTA